>JBBBDQ010000255.1:437500-601100 GCA_037127315.1 Ascarosepion bandense | reverse complement strand
CACACACACACACACACACACACATATAGTCATCCGCAGACAGATCTGTTTACCCAGGATTGAAACCCGACCGAATTGTCGTCAGTCGACGATTCTACCTCTAAGCTATGGGCGCTCGGTAGGAGGCAGACTTTTAGCGCGTGATATATCATGTATACATACGCCAGTAGTTAGTGCTCTAATTCATTACTAAATGAACGATGCATAGATACTAGAGTAGCTACTGTTTTCTCAAAGTCTATCATTCCTCCAGAGTGCTCAATCAGGGTGTGAGAGCGTAGTCATCCGCAGACAGATCTGTTTCGCTGTATCACAGCTCATCAGTACGGTTATTGCATATTATCCAGATTTTAACCCGACCGAACTGGCGTCAGTCGGCGATTCTAGCTCTGAGCTATGGGCACTCGGTAAAATGAGACAGGCTTTTAGCGTGTGATATAATATATATATATATATATATATATATATATATATATATATATATATATATAACACATATATATATATATAGTGACTGAAAAGTAATTTACCCCTATTTATGTATGAGTGGCCAGACAGGAGTCCTGACTTGATACCATGCTACTTTTTCTTTGGTCTTAGTTAAAGAAGCAAGTCTACCATAGCAAATCAAAACTTTGGAAGAGCTTGATGGGCAAATATAAGGGGTTATGTCTTTCATACCACAAGAAATCCTGGTGAAATGAGCTGACACGATTCGTGGGCGGCTCGGGAAGTTTGGTAGCGAAACTTGGTTTCCATATTAAATTTTAAATAAAAAAAATCTCATGCTAAACACATTTCTCTCGTCCATTTCTTGAAAAAATTAACAATTGATTAATTGTGCAGGGCCCGGAAATTTTTCCCACCTGAATCTATTCTGCACATAGACAAATCTACCATCCGCCCGTGTATTGAATATTGCTGCCATATCTGGTCGGGTGCCCCTGCTGCTCTCCTTGGGCTTCTTGACAAAATACAAAGGAGGATCTGTAACGTGGTTGATACTGACTTGGCAGACCGGCTGCAGCCGCTCTCACACCGGCGTGATGTAGCTTCCCTGTGCCTCTTCTACAAGTACTTTCATGGCTTCTGCTCCGATGAGCTTAGATCACTGGTGCCGCCTAAGCACGAATTTACACGAGATACTAGATTAGCAACTAGGTCCCACCCTTTTACAGTTAAACAAATAAGATGTAACCGTAAATTCTACTCCAACAGCTTCTTTTCTCGCGCTTCCCGCCTGTGGAACTCCCTTCCACAAGTCTGCTTTCCCGACAGTTACGATCTCCAGGTGTTTAAATGTAGGGTCAATAGACACCTCCTATCACACTAACTCCCAACTATTCTCACAACACTCTCATCTACCCAACCCTCATTCTCGGTATCCTCACCAGCCTATCACCCACCCTCTGTTATTTCCTATATTTAATCAGCCTTTCTCCACTCTACGTAGCCCCCTGCACAGTAGTGGCAGTGACATGCCTTGCTCGGGGTGAAACGCTTATTAAAAAAAAAAAAAAAAAGGAGAAACTTTCAATCATCATCAGATATATATATATATATATATATATATATATATACTAGCAGTAGAGCCCGGCGTTGCTCGAGCGTAATGAAAGCTTTAAAACTGATCCATGGTCCTGGAGCTAAGACTCTTTGGACGTTGTTTCCAGTTAAAGCGAAACCGTAGACTGAAAAGAAAAATGAATGGATGTAAGTCAAATTTTGATTTCCTGGTATCGATATCAAATAAGCTTTTTGTCGTAAACTGAATTTTGAAAGCTAAATAAGTCCTGTGAGTAAATGGTATCATGGCTGAGACTAAGAACTACAATTATACCTACTTAGAGCCAAACCCGAAGCAAAAACTAAATACAGACAGATAAACATACACACACACACACACACACACACACACACACACACACACACAAACATCTTGCCTTTTATATATATATATATATATATATATATATATATTATCGATTTTCTGCACTATTGTAAGAACTGCAACCTTTAAACTTCTGAATATCGTTTCTTATGTCTTTGTCTATGAGTGTATCAAATTTGGTTAAAATCAAACCACTCCTTCTATAACCCGATTTTTTCGATTTTCGATTTTCCATATTTATCGGGAGTACCTCGACACGAAACCTAGCTAAGAACACTCGCAAACGCTTATAGTACAACTGTGTATATTTTCAAGAAAATCGGTTCAGCCGTTTCGGAGTCTATTGGTAACGGACACAGGTACACACACACAGAGACAAAGTTCCATTTATTATATAAGTTTTTATATAAATACATATATATAAAGAGAACAAATAAAATGTTCAAATTTTTCTTGCCGATTCAATAATAGAGAAATGCTATCTACTCGCCAGAGGTGAAATATTCAAATTTTATTATCTAAGCCACTTGTACAGGGTTATTTGAATTTGGACCAAAATTTCAGAGTACGATTAATCCAGTGTATTGAGCAGAATGGACGCCATCTGACTGATGTCATCTTTAAAACTTGTAAAACAAGATATAAATGTTGTAATTGATGCTGTTTAAAAAATTACATGTATATCTGCATTACCTTTGTTTTATTTGTTATTCCAAATAAGCAAGTTGCTCTGACCCTCACCGTACTATAACTAAAACTCTCGGGGCGCACTTTAAATTTCAATGGAAAATTAGATTTCATGTTGAATAAAGCCTTTTTTTGTATGTGCATAGATAGCTTTTTCTTTATGTTCTCGAAATTCTTCTTCTTCTATGTGCCCTGTCCCTTCAGGACGTAGGCGATCATGGTTCTCCACGTCTCCCTATCCCTTGTGGTTCTTCGTATGTTTGTTCCTGTTACTCCTGGCAGCCCCCGTTCCGTCATCCATCTGATCAGGCCCTGCAAATATATTATCCGCTGCCTTCCCCTGTCTCTTTTTCCTTCTATCTGGCCAGTCAGTATCAGGTTCTCCAGGCTCTCCTTCCTCATTGCGTGTCTCAGGAACTTCAGTTGTCTCTTCCTGATGCTCGGTATTAATTTCCTTTTGGTTGCCATTCTTTCCAACACCTCATCGTTGCTTGCATGCTCAGTCGAAATTACATTTTCCAATATTATAGAATATTGAAGATGTTATTTATATCGCTGGTTTTAAAGATCCGTGGAGAAACTAGGGAATATTTCAGTTACGATTTACTTAAAAAGCATCAAATATTTCAGTTTTAGTCGCTAAAGGATCTTCATATTTTAAATACTTGTAAATAGGTTATGTAGGTGCATACGGACTCAGTTAAGTGCTATACGTGATATACGCTTGGGCGATCATGTCTCGAAAGAGACATGACTGACTGGGCAGAAGATTATCCCGCAGTAGGTTGCCATTGCTTTCTGCGGTAGACTGGTTGCCGGCCAAGGCTATAGAACCCAATCTGTCCTGCTATTTAACCCATAACTGGAAGGAAGAGACGGATTAATACCTTTCTCAAGGGTATTTGCGCGTAAGTGAATACGATGGCTTCAACTGGAATTCGAACTTGCCCCCCCGGTTTCTCGTTTCGAGCCGATATTCACCGTACCACAACGCAAGGGAATACGGACTTCTTCTTCTTCTATGTGCCCTGTCCCTTCAGGACGTAGGCGATCATGGTACTCCACGTCTCCCTATCCCTTGTGGCTCTTAGTATGTTTGCTCCTGTTGCTCCTGGCAACCCCCGTTCCGTCATCCACCTGATCAGACCCTGCAAATATGTTATATATTCCCTAAATCTTAAATTTTATAGCTTGGGCGAATAGCAACGAACACACAAAAAATGATGAATTAAGAAAATTTTAGTACTTAATAACAAAAGAACAGACAAGTTTTATATTCACGAAATATACAAAATGTGGAGTTAAGATTATATATTGAGAGAGTAGATAACAGTTTGTTGAAAGAGGATCCTTGAAAGTGAGTTCAAAGATGTGTGCCGAAAATGTTGAATGTTTGTTACTTTGAATGAATTAATGAGTGCGTGAGTGAGATACAACTTTAGTATGTGTGTTAAGAGATACTTAAGTTGGTAAAATTCAACAAGTCGTAGATGTGTGAATTTCAGTGAAGCACGGTTGACGTTCGAATTCTCACTGAGGATTAATATTGAATGAGAGTATAAGAGCTGAGAAGTAAATTTATCACTTGAGGATTCAGGTTCGCGTCGAATGGCGAACGAAGTGGGCTGGTGTTCTTCTGTCTGTTATATGGCGACTTGGGCACCTTGGAGTGGTGTAATGATTAGTAAGCTTGTATCGCTAGAACCAGTTGCAAGTGAGTTCGATCTTCACTGGGTGTCCCATAATTTCGGCCTTGTGCCACATCTAAGCTGCGCTTAGAAATTTCCCTTTTACATGGTGACTTACATGGATGTCTGTTTCCTGCCCAAGTGAAATTTCTCGCTGGGTTTTCTCCTTAAATACTAGCAAAAGCGGATTAAAATGAAGCTTGAAATTTTGGGTGAAGTTGATCTAAACGCGTTCTCATGTGCTTTCGAGTTATTAGCCAATCAGCGAGCTTCAAACTTTTACGTTTTTCAATCCAGCATCTGTGCTAAACAAATGTGTTATCGTTCTGAAGTAAGTTTTGTGCTAATGTTATTTTTATTTATCTGGACTCATGATGACTATGATATGTAAATTACCGTAACTGCTTTTTTTTTTTCATTAAATTTTGCAAGGTGGATTCCACAGTTCCTTCCAAGCTTCAAAGTTAAGATCTGACGAATGAGATTTACGATGTCTTAGAGGTTTGTAATTGCTCGAACTCGTGAGCAACGACAAATTATTTGGAGAAAATGGAAACAAAAACGAAACTTAGACGTAATATCATGCACGGAATTAAAAAAATAAAATGGCGACAATTTACTCAATCGCAACTTGTATTAGATTTGGATTTTAATATAAATTTCTAGGATATATTAAATATTTTTCTTTCTCTGTTTGACTTTGCTATTTGGCAGATTGCAACACGCAGTTGTTACTTTGTAAATGAGTATAAAACTGTTTCCCATGGCCCGTGAGATATTTTTCTTCAGATGCTGGACAAAAGAAAGATTTCAGAAGAAAAGTATAAACATATTAGCAAACATTAGCATCATTGACGACATTTAAAAAAAGAAAATTCGGCATTTTTTCTTAGCATATTCCAAAACAAATTTAATAAATTAAAAAAGAAATTCTTCGGTTGCACCATCGAACGAGGAAAAATTGTTTGTTTTTTTGTTTTTGTTTCCTCAAGCGTGACTCACAATATTTACACTTTGTCTTGTGATTCTGTTATGCATGGGAATCAGTTCTCCCGGCTGGAAGCCGAAACGGAAAATAAACACACTAAGAAAATGTTTCCTTTATTTTAATGACAATTGCATTTTTCAAATCAATTTCCTTATCTCAAATTTGAATCATAAAATATTGATTAGTAAATTTTAAAAAAATGTTGTTTTTTTTAAGCTGATAGTGATTTTAAAATAATAATTTTGAGTTTGCTTGGGTTATTCAGAGATTATTTTTATAGTTAAATATCTTTTTCATACTTCCAAAGTATGAATATAAAAGACGGGAAGAATTCAGTAATTTAGAACAGGTATTCCATGGAATTGGGTTCTATAGCCTTGGCTGACAACCAGTCTACCGCAGAAATTAATGGCAACCTACTGTGGGACAGATTGTGTTCTATAGCCTTGGCTGGCAACCAGTCTACCGCAGAAAGCAATGGCAACCTACTGCAGGATAATCTTCTGCCCAGTCAGTCATGTATCTTTCGAGACATGATCGCCCAAGCGTGTATCACGTATGGCACTTAACTGACTGATTCCATGGACAGAGCACGTGTGCAACGATGAAATGTTGGAATGGATGCAAACGAGAAGAAAACTAATAAATATCAGAAAGAGACAAATGAGGTTCCTGGGACATGTAATGAGGAAGGACGGCCTGAAGAACTTGATACTCACAGGTCGGATAAATGGAAGAAGAGACAGGGGAAAGCAGCGCGAGACGTAATTGTTAGGTCTGAGCAAACGGTTGACGAAGCGGGCTTAGGAGAGATACCAAGAGAAAAATTACTGAGAGCGACAAGAGACAGAGCCAAGTGGAAGTCCATGATCGCCTGCGTCCTGAAGGAACATTGTACATGAAGATTCCATGGACCGAGCTCGTGGGCAATGACAAGATGTTGGAGAGGATGCGGACGGGAAGAAAATTTACACTTAGCATCAGGAAGACACAACTGAGGTTCCTGAGACATGTAATGTAGAAGGAGGATCTGGAGAAGATTTATTAAACTTAGTTGCATCCATACGGATAGAAAGTTTCTACCTGTATAAGTTCGGGATTACCTCGTTGTTCTAACAATTTCTTGTGACATACTTTATCAAACGCTAAGGCATAATCTATAAAGTACAGCTGCACATTGTTCTGCATTTGTATTGCTCTTTCTTATATTATTCTGAGTATTGCTTCGTTTGTTCCGGTGTTTTTAATGAACCCGCACTGTTCTTGTCCTATTTCCGGTTTATAGCTGCGTGCTATATTCATTAAAATTCGGATGATAAGTTTTATTATGTGGCTCATTAACCTGTCCGCAAGTGGCTTCGTAAGTAGGACAATAAAAATAGATCTACTTAAGTCTTCCAATATTGTACATTTATGAAATCTGTAATCTTGTCAATAGCAAAATCATCTAAGGTTGCCAGGATTTCTATTATATTTTCGTCTGGTAGTGCTGATTCGTTTCTGTTCAATTTGGTCAGAGCTGATTCCACTTCAGAATTTAATATTCAATATTTCAGTATATTGCCGATTGTTCTCTTTCGTCGTGGTATAATACTCGAATGTATTTATTCCATCTTTGAAATATGTTATTTTCTCTAATATCCGTGTATTACATATATGTAGTTATATTAATACCAGACCCTAACATAACTATGTGTGAGTAATACACACACACACACACACACTTGTTTAAAATTTTCTATATTTATAAGGGAAAAGTGCTTGATATAAGAGATATAGCATTTTATATATATAGTTCTGATAAGCAAAGCATCAAGAGACTGGGTGTTTGATTCAAGAATTGTCTCCATGGCTATTGAACACTTTGTCAAAATTTCTGTTCGTCTTGACATTGTAGTGAATACGAAACAAAAATAACTTTTTCTTCCCGGTTTGCAAACTCGCAAAGTGTAACCCTTGTTCCATCATCCAACTGATTAGGTTCTTCAAATATGTTATCCGTTGCTTTTCCCTGTCTCTGGCCTGTTGCTATCAGGTTCTCCAAGCCCACCATCCTCATTGCATGTCCCAGGAACTTCAGCTGTCTCTTCCTGATGCTCAATAGTAATTTTCTTTTTGTTTCCACCATTTCTAAGACTTTATCATTGCTCATATGCTTGATCCATGATATTCGCAGCATCCTTCTGTAGAACCACATTTCAGTTGCTTCAAGTTTTTCCTTCGTCTTTGATGATACTGTCAAACATTCACTGCCATAATGAAAAATTGACCAATAAAAAAAATGATTGCCTCCGTGCTGTGAAAAGATCAAGAAGAATTTTGCAAGCAAGTGTGAATTAATTATCTAACAAATGAAAAGGGAGAGATTTACAAAAAATGACGTATTGAACATTTAATGACCCTGTGTCATGTTTCTTCCCGCCCAAGAATGTGTTTGTGTTTGATCCAATCACGTGACGTGACTGGTCTATTTATTAATGTACCCTGTCGGCCAGTGACAGTTGGGTCAGAAAACAACAGGAGAGAGAGAGAAAAGCAGAGACTACGAATCTTAATAACGCCGGTGTCAAATTACACGCTGATACACTATCAGCATCTAATGACAACTCAGAATATCAAGGACTCTATTCAACGGTTAAAGCTAAGTATCTAAAAATATACCTTTTTATATTGAATCCAAGTGTAATATTTTATGTGAAAAAGAAACTCTCAATTTGTTTTAATCATTTTTGAAACCTTTGTTTATATGTAATACTTTTGTGTAAAAAACGAATTTTGGAAATTTAGTTAGTGTCTGAGAATTTAGTATAAACATGTTCTCTTTTGGCTGTTCATTGAATCTACAAACTTATAATATGTGATTACTTGTCTTGAAACATGCTACAATTACAACTGTGTAAATTTTAATTAAATTCCTTATCTTGTGTCATTAAAATACACACACACGTTTCCTCGTTATTATACCCTACCGCATTATTTCTTCAACCTACGTTAAATTATAGAAATTTGCGTATGCTGATTATATATATATATATATATATATATATATATATATATAATGAGAGAGAAAGAAATCTTATTTTGAAAATATCTATCTTCCGGCAGGAATCGAACTAGCATGCTCCCAATGCAGGGGAGATGCCATCATTAAATCTGGTGCGTCTTACCACTAGACTACGGAAGATTCATAGTAGACAAGATTCAATTTAAGCTTTAAATAGATGTTCTCCTGGTTTCTTTTATAGAACAATTTATATCTGCTCAAATTCTATCTAATGCAAATGCAACCGAAGAAAATATTACGAAATTATATGGAAATTTACGAAACTAGTATTAACAAACATATTTGAAGTTAATTTGCTTTAACATTATATTGATTAAAAAAATGTTAAAATACTAGTTTCGGAAATTTCCGTATAATTTTGTAATAAAAACATACTATCGCATATATAAGCGTGTAGGGACATAGGTATCAACATTGCGTAGTAATTTGGTTTTATGCCTGTCCCCTCAAAATCTTTTTGAGATGTGAAACATTTATCCACTGGGCCATGTGTCCTGACAAAAACGTTGGTTAGATCGTCACCTGACCCAAAGAGTTGTGAGTTCAATACCTGGCTAGAGCAGTAGTGAACAAATAATCGCAATAAAGAGTTTGGTGAGAAAATTCCAGTCACCTGAAGAACGCCAGTGCGTACAACGGTCGAAACGTTAATATGAATTTGCAATAAAAATTCGGACAGCAGTCCGAATAATGTAAATAATACCATCTCATCAGAATAGACGAATAGTGAATTAATTAATCAAACAAAACTAATGACACTATTTTAGCCCACGTATTTCTTTTAAAAAATCTGGAGAACTATTGATGTAGGAAACGTCCACTTTAAAATTGTACTATGTACGAAATAAATGTAAATAAGTAACGAGATAAAAATGTCATAAATAAAGTGGCTGAAAACTTTACTGTAGAAGAAGAAAATAATTGAAAGACGTTTGAATTTTACCTTGATTCTGTGTGAAAGGCATGAATATATCTATCCCTTTTCTGCTGTATTGTCAAATGTCTTCATAGAAACTTGTTATTGTTATATCACGATGGTCATCTGAAAAAAGAGTGGGCGAGTAAACGTTTGTTTTGTTTTGTGGTTTGTTTTGTGCCTTTTTTTTCTTGTTTTGTTTTGTGCCTTTTATTTTCTTGTTTTGTTTTGTGCTTTTTTTTCTTGTTTTGTTTTGTGCCTTTTATTTACCTGTAATGTTTTGTGCCTTTTATTTTCCTGTTTTGTTTTGTGCCTTTTATTTACCTGTAATATTGCGGTCGTTCCCTCCATTGCAAACTCTGACCTGATTCAATTCATCGGCTGAATTCGAACGGACCAACTTTTACAACCCAATCCCTGTCCTGTAGTTTCATTTTTTTTAACTACTGACGTATACAGAATTATGTTCATGATGTTCAAGCAAAACGTATTCAGTAGTTTAGTCGGTTTATGAGTCTTTGGGTTTTTGTATTTTGTTTCTTTCAACGTTTTGATTTATTTATACATTTCTTTCCTTCCTCCCCTCAACAATCATCTTCGTAGTTTCTGTAATTATTCACAATAGATAAAAGTTGAATAACACACATATAAACATCTTCCTCTGGCTTCCCTCTCACAAGAAGATTGTGTCTGAGAGGGAGTCCGTCAGGTGGCACTTTTCCCAAGACCAGAATCAGTTGGCTGGCCTACTGGTGCCAATTCTTCAAATATACCCCGAAACAATTCGGTTTATTACAAAAATTTATCTCTGTCGTATATATATGTATATCAACACAAAAAAGATTCACACACACACAATTATTCTGCTGGAATTTGTTCGGCAATTTTTTTTTTTTTTGTGCATATATTCATGATTCTTTGTGGCAGATATTTGAAAAGACAATTTCCGAAGAAAAAGGTAACACAGATATCAAAAAGAGGAATATATATATATATATATATATATATATATATATATATATAATCAAAGAAAAATAGTGTTGATGGAACTACAGAAATGTTTTAGCAACTGGCTTTGCTTCTGTTTCTTCGAGCGGCTCTGCCAACGCTTGATGATGGCAGTCGAGAATTGCAGAAAGTTTTCGATGGTTTAGTGCCACGACAGACTCTGCCAGACCAAAGTATATCAGTATTAAGTTATTATGTGGCAGACCTTCATGTTCTTCCTGGTACACAGGAGATTTAATGCGTGTTTTAAAGAAAAAAAAATTTGCGAAAATCATGCGTAATTTCCTTTTTTCTCGGGCCAGCTCTCATCTTTCTCTCCTGCCTATATTCCTACAGGAAACGGCTTGTTCGCGGATGTTTTCAGGCTGTGTTGTCAGTTGCCAACAGTCGATGGTATATCAGAACTAATAAGACGCCATGATTACTGTATGATTTTACGGCACTGTTCTTTGTGTGCGCCGCTGAAGATGAACGATGGCCGAACTGAACTGCCTGAGGGGGATGTTCAACATGATGAGGAAGGACGAGTGGTCTGCCTGCTCACCAGGTGAGGGTGGTCAGAGAAATGCATAATTGGCAGCAGCTTCTACTGCTGATGTTGCGGGAGATACTGCCTGCATCTTCAATATTGTTCTTGGGGGCGCTGACAGCACTGAAAACGCACACACCTCAATATAGACATACGCCGATTTTATTTTTCCTCTCTATTTCACTGGTGTTATAACATTTTCCTCTCTTTCGCTTGCATATATTTGCGTCAGCAAAGATTTCTGTGCATATTTCCCAATCACACAGTCCCCCACAAGTAAGATAAGGGTTCCCAAATATATTCCTAAGTGGATGATTTTATTAATCTCTTTATTCCATTTCTGAATTTTCGCCCCTCTACAGCTAAAACGGCCGGCCTATACCGAGAATAGACTGGCTGTCGTTTTCGACACTTCATATTAGGAAACAGCTTTGGGAAGGTCAGGATAACAGCCAAGAATAATGTAATAGTTCTAACAGCTGATGGTCTACCTCTGCCTGAAATGGCATAGGTGTCGTTTTCGACACTTATCAAGTAGTAATTTCGTAAAAAAAAATATCATAAAAAAGTGAAAGAAAGACTGTCTTATATCTATTTGTGTATTGGCGTTTACTTGTGCAACCAGACTGGCAACTAGGTCTCACCCATTCACAGTTAGATCAACCAAATGCAGACGAAGATTCTACTCCTGCAGCTTATTTTCCCGCACCTCCTGCCTGTGAAACTCGCTTCCATATTCTTACTTTCCTGACGACTACACCCTCTAAGAATTTAAATGCCATGTCAATACTCATCTCTTAACCACTTGACTCTAGTTCTTTCTTCACCACCCTGTATATCTTTTCCTTTCTCTCCACCTTTGCAACTGTCATCACGCCTGTATCCCTATCTATTTCTTGCTCCTTTCTAACTGGTTCGTTTTTCTCTTCACTCACTTCTATCTAATCCTTTTACTCTTATGTAGCCCCTTGCACATCAGTAGCGTTACCGCCTTGTTCGCGGTGATACGATTAAAAAAAAAATCACGTTAAAGTTCATGTCCATATTTTCTGTACCTTTACTGCTCCTAGACACAGTAAAAACGTTTGCAATTTACTGCAATTATGCTTGCTTCATTTTTAATGCATTTACTATTACTTGTATTTTTTGCCTTTTTAGAATTAAGAATGTCTTTTATAAATCGTATCCCTTAATAGTTTGGGGGGATCATGGCTCTCCACAACTTTTTATCCTTCGTAACTGTTTGTTTCCTTGCTATCCATCTCAAGTTTGTTTTCTCAACCTTTCACACACGTTCCTAAGGTAAGTTAGTGGCTGTTTAGCTATCTATTCCAGTCAATATGAGAAGATATATTCACCTATCGCTCGTTTCACACTTCTCTCCGGTCTTTTGAACGGGTGTCGAGGTTTATCACTTGCTTCCTGTTTAGGATTGGGTTTCTAATTCCATCTAAAGTCTGCTCATTTCCTTTCATTCCCAGTAATCCCTTGCGTCCCAGTAGCATTTCAAGTTGCCTTCAATATGTCCTGAGATTAAGTTTTCCAAGCCGTCATTCTCTATGAAGTGTCCCCAAAATTTGTATGTTTATGATTCTAAGTAAAAGTTTAATATTCGTTCCTATTTTCCCTAAAACTTCTTTCTTATTCTCGTGATCACTCCATATCGTTTTCAGCTTCCATCTCCAGAACCACATTTCTGCTGCCTCAAGTATTTTCATCTTTGAAAAGAAAAACTTCTCTAGCATTCGCTGTACCGTTTATAAGTCTGTTAGTGATGTCTGACAGGTGTCTTTTTCGGCACATCATCCTTGCTTCATTGACTTACATCTTCTTGGTCGTCCATCGATCCGATGATGACCTCTTTATGTGCTGAGACCTTTCCTTGTGTAGGCACGGAGATAGATATTCAGGCCGATTTTTGATCAACATACTCTGGTGAAGTGAGGGTAAGGAAACTGTCCGGAGTGGTCAGGGTCAGAGTTGCGGCTGATACTTTTTTAACTGCACGTGCTTCAGACACATCAGCTTGCCTCGTGCCCAATAAGTAAGGGTAGGCGGGCCAACTTGGCCTATCATTCAAACGCCTCTCTCTCTCTCTCTCTCTCTCTCTCTCTATCTATCTATATATATATATATATATATATATATATATATATATATAGTTTTAATAAAATCTGTTCGTACTCACGGACAAATTATTGTAATTAAAAGATGTAAGAAATGCTCTGTAACTTTCACAGTTAATTTTATTATCCATTTCTCGATGTTCTTAAGTACTTTCAGTCTCCTTCCGAGATGATCTTCAGAGGTGTAAATTGTGGTAACAAAAAATAACCGCAAAACTATGTTGCTAAAAGATTACTGTAAATTTTTCTTTTTGCTTCAAATGTAACGGTTGACAGCTATGTTTAGAACGTGAAAATTATCCACTGTAGAATTTATTGTTGTAATCTCATGGTCAAGCACGTATTAAAACATGAAAAGCTGTTCTTTTTATAAACATTTTAGAACACTTCCACAGTATTCATAGCCGACTCCGTTAATTGACGCCCTAAGTTTTTAATGAATATTGTCTCGAGAATCTGTAGTTTGCATTTGTTGTTTTGTGTGTGTGTGTGTGTGTGTGTAGGTAGGCTAGTTGTGCTGTCGATCTTTTTTTTATACTGTGAATGTAGACAGGAATATTGTTGTAGATGTCTCGAAATGGACGAATGGTTAGACATGTGTAATGTAAGACGTCTTGTTAATGTAGTAGTTGTATATCCAACATGTATATTTTTTTTTTGTCAATGATTCATTCTTCCAAGGGACATATGAAGTGCTATATAATGTTGGTTTTACATAATACATCAGGTGTTGGGGAGGAGTTGCTTAACCGTATTCGCAATAATTTCGTCCACGGTCTGAAATTAACAATTACAGCAGTGATTTCAATTTTGGATAGTAATAGATTTTGCAGGATGCCAGACCGATGATGTGTTATAAATAATGAGACTGAGAGACGTGGGTGATATTTTGAAAAGAAATAAAAACATACGTAAGAGTTTAGAAATATGCAAATGAGATATTCAAAATATCCCACTTTTATTTTTTTTTTTATTTTATTTATTTATTTATTTATTTATTTATTTGTTCATTGACGATTTCCTTTCGTTGTAGCCGGCACGCTTTCAATATTTTCGGATGTTTTGGTTGTTTGAAAAACTTCGGGAGCTCGAATTAATGAATAGCCACTCAGAAATGTTTGTGTGTGTAGGCATTTGTAGCGAGCTCACTTCAGAATGGTTGTGAAGTTGCATCAAGACCACACAACCAGTTTTAGATAAATCTCAAATGATGGATATGTTCAAGATAGACAACAAATATAAATGGCATATGCTTAACATTAAAACCGAAGTGCAAATATTTCGTATTTCATATAAAAGCAGCGATATTTCCTTTGCGTTTCTCTCGTTTATTGATTTTATTTTTCTTTAAATGTTTTATGAATATTTAGATTTCCTTCAAAATATTAAAAGAATGTCGTATCAATTTTTATCCTTTTTATGCATACTTTCTTCTTTTAATTTTTACACGAAACGGAAAATATATTTTTACAATTTCTTCTTGAATATTTTTCTAGTTTTTCATGTTTAATAAATTGAATGTTATTTAACTGGTTTGTATGTAATATTACCTAAAAGTACACAGCTGAACAGCATCTGTTGATAATCTTGACGAGTGTGTTGCATTCGTGATCATTTTTGGCAATAAAAAGAGATCAGTGAACTACTTATTAAGAATATTGAAAAGATATTTGTCGAATTTAAATGGCAAAAAGATATAGCTCAACTTACACACACGAGGTAGTCAAAACTTATCTGCGCTCTTATCTAAAGATAAGATGAAAGTGCGAATATTTTTTTAGTCATATATATATATATATATATGTGTGTGTGAGTGTTCATATTATATGTTGTGAAACGTGTGTGTGTGTCTTCATATTATATAGTGTGAAACACATACAAACACACACACACACACACACACACACATATATATATATATATGTGTGTGTGTGTGTGTGTGTGTTCATATTATTTGGTGTGACACACACACACACACACACATATATATATATATATATATATATATATATATATAAGAATAAATCTAACCTAGAGCCAACAGACCTACCTAGGTTTCACCTAACGAATCGTCAAGGCAAGTAGGGTTCTCGTCTCGGGGTTTTTTTCTTTTCAACGAGTATTTTGAGTATTTCTTTAGTTTGTTTCTTTTTTTATTTTCACTTTTTCCCCCCTCCGCTTTTATTTATATTTTTTTAATCGTATCACCCCGAGCAAGGCGGTAACACCACTGATGTGCAGGGGGCTACGTAATAGTGAAAAGATTGGAAAAGAGATAGCCGGAAACCACATCCTAAAGAGGGAACAAGGGATGAGCCTCTTAACCTGTTCAACAGACGTGGGTGGAGTGTGAACCGGGCGATAGATAGATTACTCGGTGGGTTTTTCGAGACGGATTGAAATATATTATAACAATTAATAATATTATTATTATTGTTATTATTAATACATATATGTATGTGTTCATATTATATACATGGTGTGAGGCACACAAATATATATTTGATGTAAAATAAAAAAAATTATCTGCACTCATGATATATTATGGAGAAAGTGAGGTTCATTTTTACTCTCTCTCTCTCTCTCTCTATATATATATATATATATATATATATATATACACATACACACAAAAATAGCCCTGTTCATACTTCATTTAACAATATTTATTAATTCACGTAACGCTCTGTCTCTTTCTCGATATCGAGCATTTTGAGACAAAAAAAAATCTGCTTTTCAAAATATCTTTTTATCAATAAACCAGTGACAAAAAACAACAAATTTGACACTAAGCATCATTACAACTAAATGCGATATATGTTATCCTACGTTTGAAGCATGTCTCGGAGTTTCATGCATTACGCAGTCATCAGGTGCATGTTATGAACTGACCGTTTATCGAATTGAATTTTTACTTTTGGTACTAGCGTTGCTTAAGTTCATTATAAATTATAAATCTAGTTAGTAATTTTTTTTATTTATTAAATGTATTATTTAATTGGGTTTATAACGAAACCCAAAAATGAAAAAAGAAAGCAATATTGTGTGAGGTTAAAAAAAAAAAAGGAATAAATTGATGAATAAAATAAGTAAAAAGAAAATTAGAGGCTGTATAGTTTAATCAGGGTCTAAGTATTTCAGCAGATATTTTTTCTCTGTCCGCATATGGTCATTAGTTTAATAATTTTGTTTAATAAACTAGGGTCATTTATATGTTTTAAGTTAAGTTTTTCCAAAAGGCATGTTACATATATTTCCTTTTCTATTAAAAGATTTGGTTTTCGCGATAATTTCCCAGGTAATAATAGTCGGGGTATTTTGTTGTTTTTCAAAAACCAAAAAATATTTTCTATTTGTTCTTTATCCTATCATTCTTTTGGATTCCTATCTATATTTGATCCCAATACACGCACACCCACACACAGTTGTAAACTCGAAGCTATTGGGAGCTGGTTAATGTTTCTTTGATTCGGCTTTGTATCAGACATAACCGAACTCCCTACAGCTTACAAATTTTATCCAGAATTATCATCAGAAATTTTCTTCATCATCAGAAGGTTGGTTGTCAGTTGGAATGTGTGGATTAGTGGAGAAGAGTGTAAGAATAAAATATACATTTTTCATGTTAAAATAGAAATTTATTAAAAGTAAAGAATAACATGAGTTGTAGAAGTTTATGTGCAATTAGAAAAATTATTAAGAAGTTAAGAGTAGAGTTCGTGATCAATGATAAAGTTGAGTTAAGGGTATTAAGATTCGTAGAAAATGTTCATAGTAGTAATTGTTGAAAGGGATAAAGGAGAAAGAGAACAATGTCTGAATCGCTTAAGGTTAAAGTTACATTTTAGATGTTTCATCTCGTGGCTCCCATCTGACTCTCTGTCTTGACGCCGCCTGATTTTCGCATTTGCTCGCGAAGTCCTGAAGTCTAGTAAGTAGCTTCCATTGGTTAAAAATCATTTTAACACCTAATTGCGAAATCTGGGTTCGACTTTTTCTTTAAGCACATGGTCAATCCTTTTTCTGTTTGGAGAAAACCGGGATTTCACGCGTCATTGTAAATTCTTGTAAAAGTGAAGAAGGTTGATTTTAATTAATTTCTTATCCGCTATAAACTCACAAATATTTCTTTTACAAGTCTGTGCTCACTATTATTTAATACTCTTTATTTTATATTCTCGCGTATGCCCATACTAACACTTTCTTTTTTAACAGACAACGGAAAATGTGATACTGAAATCCAAACATCCTTTTGGTTAGCTAAATATGCTTACCACTGCAGTAGCCTGAAGGACTCACAAGTCATGGGATCAGTCAAACTAACGTTTTTTTGTTTTTTTTTATCTACTGGGCCACATGTTCTAAGAGACAACAACCAAAACGTTGTGAATATCACAACAAAGATGAGTACAACAGTCTGAACAATGTAGATAGTATCATGGCCGTATCTGACTACTGGGCACGGATCCGGGCCAATCCGTGCAATCATAGTGGAAATCCGAACAAGGCAAAATGTATTCGTCAGAAATCAAACTAAAAAATTCACAAAGAAAGAAAGAAAGAAGGGAAAAAAAGAAGAAAACATCCAAATGAACGCAGTAAAAATCTGTTTATTTATTAATTTTGGGAGAAAAGATTGGTTATACTCAGAGAGTCCGAACCCGATTTCCAGCTTTCATTCATGTTCTGTGTCTAATTTCCATTGGAGTAGCCGAAAAAATCCGCAAAACCATAGTTTCTGGAAACGGATGACACTGATGACGTCATCACATTGTCAACTAATAAATCCGGGCAATTTTCTCTGTGCCCGGTTTTTTTAGCATCAGCTACTACCCTGGGTAGTATTTACAATAATTCATCTCAGAAATAAAGACAAATACGTTAATCAATGTTAAAAAAATGTCGCTGATCTGTTTACGCCCCACTACACTGAATACCTCTAAACCGCTGAAAAAACAAAAACAAAAAAAAACAGCATGATAAAATAATCCCAAACTTAATAAAAATAACTTTTTTTTCATCAAAATGTTTAAGAGCAATGATCAATTTATTTATATTAATTTTTAATCCTTTCTAACGTGTTCGAAATTTTGACAAAAATTTTATTTTTGTTAGCGAAGTGCTAATTCGTTATGAGAGTTTACAGTAGAAAACGTAATCTCATAAGTTTTTTTTTCTTCGTTAACACACATTAATTTGGAAATTCTTGCAAAAATCAAATAATTGTCGGATTTCAATAAACTTTCAGAACTTATTCACAAATGCATGAAATTATTTTTGAAATTAATATTTAAAAAGAACTACTTTTTTTTACATTTGTTACTCGTCCCCTCCACGTAAATTCATGAAAATTTTAAGAAATTAAATTCTGTATATTAATTGGTTTTATTAGTTAAACTCTGAACTCATTGGGGAATGTAAATCATGTATTTCTTTTAACCATTTATCATCTTTTAACGAAAATTTGCCCCGAATAGTAAAATAAAAAATGCAATAAAAGTATGACATTTTTTTAATTATACATGCTTTTAATTGATTTAATAAATAATAGAATCAAGGACATTATATTCTGAAGAAAAACTTTCCGGTTAATAATGAAATTTTAAAAAAAATTGTTTTCATTTTTTTAATTAGAATAACTTATAAAATTTAAGAAATATTTCTTTAAATATTTCAAAGACTTGTAGACGTTAGGTTGGTAGTTTATTAAGTGAAAACTATATTTACTAATCTAAAATTGAAAAGTTTAATCCACATCATCTAGCTATCGTATTTTTTGTATAATTTTTTTTTTTTTTGTGTATTAAGAGTTTGTTTTTTTTTTATAGTAATTTCTATGCGTACATTAAAATGCCATGTGTTTCAGTTTCTTCTTACACGAAAAAAATTTGTACAATTATGTCATTTGCAATTTTCATACAATTTATCTCGAATCTGTCGAGCAGTCATCATATTTCAAATACGGGGTAGGGTGAAAGGCCAGTTTTTAAAAAATTGTTTTTAATCTAAAATTCATACTATTAATAATATTTGTGTAAATCAGATTAGTTAAACATTATTTTTGGAAAATTAGCAAATTTAATGTGTCACATACGTATATTTTATTTTTGCAAGGTTTTAAAACTAAGAATTAACTTTTGTTTACAAATGTGTCGATTCTTCAAAAATTGCTGAGAAATTAGAAAAAAAATGTTTAAATTTTAGATTCTAATCAATATAATTTCTGTTTGAAATACACCAAAGTATTTTACTTAATGTAAATAGTAAATTTATTCGTTTAGCTTTTAATTAAAACTAAAATACGTTTTAAAAAAATTAATTTAAAATTTAGTTATCGAAAATGAGTGTCGCTACCTGTAACACTTTTGCTGTTGTTGACGCATTGTCTTCGAGAAACCTCCATTGTCTACAACATATAAGTTTTCAAAATAGCGTGAATTGTGTGTTCCTAGCGTTCGTATCATAAGCTAATTAGCGTTTAATACTATTTCCAAACAAGCGTGGGCATAGAGTAGCGTAAAATATAACCGTTTTTGTGATGTATTTTTATTGCGTGTTGAGAGTGTCGTTTAGACTCATTTATACTGAGGAGAATCCGATCGAAATCAAAATGGCAGCGCCCATGAGAAATCGCTGTCAGCGTCTTCATAGTCATTTATTTCTAGTAAATGATAATTTTCTATTTTCCCAAAACGAGCGAACGAAACCAGTCAACAGTGTGGTAGTGGAGGTTTGGCAAGTAATGTTTATGCAAAATAGGTAGTTATCCGAGCATTCACTCGAACGGAATATGATACAAAACAGAGTTTAACGTGGGAACTCACTTGAACATGGACTGGGAACAGAAATTGCTCAAGACCCCATCGGCAACTTTCTCTTCTGTGTAATCCTCAGACGCTAGTTAATGAACCTAGATGCCTCTCTAAGAGAAGTATTACCCCAGAGATGTTTCGCCTCGGCATTAGTAAATATACATCATTTTTATAGGTTGTTTGGTGAGATTATGCGCAACATATATTTGATTGAGAGTACTGATAGACGAGAAAATCTCATTAGAAACAGAGAAAATTGCTAGTGCTATGTGATACGTCCTGTATGGCAATGAATTTTGTACGGTTTTTATCAAGGATGAAGGAGAGGCTCATGGCAGCAGAAATATGGTTCTACAGAAGGATGCTGATGTTGCCATGGACCGAGCACGTGAGCAATGACGAGGTGCTGGAGAGCATGCAAACGTAATGAGGAAGGAGGGTCTGGAGAATCTTATACTCACAGGACGGATAGAGGAAAAGAGAGGATATAGTGGGTTATCCGTTCTAGTGAAGAGTAGTCGAAAGTTGAAACAGATTAACAGAGTTTGGCCTCGTTAGTAGATAGCCCACTATAATTTAATAAAGGGGTTATAAAACAAGAGAATCAAATTGAGTATAGAAACATTTTATATATACACACATATCAATTATGGTTTTTACAAATAAAAGGAATATCTTTTGGATGAGTTCAAAGGATGTTAAAATGTTTATAGCAGTAAACGCCGAAAGAGTTTGTGTATGTGGGAGCGTTTGTCCGCTAGGAACGTCTTTGTTGTATCCGCTCCTTAGCTCGAGCAAGTAGCTCAGGGGACAGCGAAGAAGAAGGTGACTGGGAAAGGCGAGGCGAGCATAGTGGATTGCTTGACGAGGTCAAGGGACGTGCTAATTATGCTCGCCCTTTCTCAACTGGCAATGCTTTTTGTGTTGGTTTTTTATTTCGTCTTTGTGGGTCCCCGGCAGGTCATTTGGGAATTCACACTCGTATTTACTTCTGGGCTTCCCATTGGATGATTAATAAAATTCGCGTAGGCTTGCGGACAGGAATTTGACATTTAATTAATTTTTGGTTTTCTGCCGGAACATATGCGTGGAGCCGGGTGCGCAAAGCCCAGTTTTGGTCATTTGTTTTCTGGACGTCTGAGGGCAAACATCCGGTCCCTCGCTTTGCTCGGTATCACCACAAGGAAAGCAGTGCGGGACATTCTTGATAGACTTGGCGGATCGGGATTCAGAAGAGAT
Source organism: Ascarosepion bandense (assembly GCA_037127315.1). Classification (NCBI taxonomy): domain Eukaryota; kingdom Metazoa; phylum Mollusca; class Cephalopoda; order Sepiida; family Sepiidae; genus Ascarosepion; species Ascarosepion bandense. Next base: position 580,152 of record JBBBDQ010000255.1, on the reverse strand, counting down.
ACCAAGAGGAAACAAGGAATAGAGGCCAATGAAAACCCATGATCGCCTGCGTCCTGAAGAGATACTGCACATGAAGAAGAAGAATCTAGCAAATTGATATTTCTTAAGTATAGATAGACATTTTAATTAGAGGATTATTTCAGATTATTAAATAAAATTAAACTGCTCCCGGTATGATGGTAAACTGCATCCGGCAGCAAGGCATCTGATCAGAAGATTTTGAAGAGCGTAGTACCACCTCTTAATTGCTGTTGTTCCAAAGTTCACCCTGACCCGGAGTTGTAGCACCTGTTAGGGTCCCAGCTATGGGCAAATAGTTGACCCTCAAACTGGGGTCAAAACACTATGAAAGTATAAAATAAACTTTTATAGAAATATATACATATTTTTATTATTATCATATCGCCCCCAGTGGTGCAGGGGGTTACATAAGAGGAAAGTTATGAGAAAGAGTGACAGGTTATAGGGGATGTCAGGAAGTGGGTAAGAGTAAGAATACTGATGAGAGTGGAATGGACGGAGAAAGGAGCACGAGAGAGAGGATGCAGGTTAGTGAAATAAATACTTTTATAGAAAAATATACATGTTTGTAATATTTTTTCTTCAAAAAAAGACATTTTTGAAGGAAAAAAATTATTGCGATCAAAAAAAATATTACCAGCAATACATTTTTAGAGCAAAACTAGAAGACATCTTCAGTTTTCTAAAATAAAAAATGATTAAAAAAAAAACATCAAAATCTGATTAAATCAATCCCCTGATTAAAACCAAACATTAAAAAAATTACCTTAAAACCCCACCGTTTTGGCATTAAATGATTAAATAACCCACAAAGCTTGATATGCCGTTACACAAAACTCAAACTGCTCCCTTCCCTTATCCTTTTTTGCATTCGATATATTCTGGGAGTATCAAATTTTCCAAGCCCTAATTACGTGCCTATTAAGTTTTAGCTGCCGATTTTTTTATTCTGAATATTAAAAAAAGTGTTGTTTTTATTTATCTTATATTCGAACTATTGTTTCCATCCTTGTTGCTATTATAACGCTTCGGCCGTTATACCCTCGGGTGGATATCGATCTGGTAACAGACAGGAAATTCCGAACTAAACCCTTTATTTAATCTATGGGAAAACCAAATCTTATAAAAGAAAAGAAAATATATGTAACATGCCTTTTAGAAAAACTTAGCTGAAAAGTTTAATTGACCCTGGTTTATTAAACAAAATTACTAAATTAATTACCATATACGGACAAAGAAGAAATATCTGCTGAAATACTTAAACCCTGATTAAAACTATATAGCCCCTACTTTTCTTTTTACTTATTTTATTCATCAATTTATTCCTTTTTCACAGTGTGTGTGTGTGTGTGTATATATATATATATATATATATATAGAGTGTGTGTGTATATGCATACGTGTATGTGTGTGTGTGTGCAAATGTGTGTGTGTGTGTGTGCATATGCATACGTGTGCGTGTGTGCATACATGTATGTATATTTACTTATTTTTTTCGAGGTCTGCGTCACGAACAAATATGAGTGACTTCCCCTTTAACCTACGATAAATAAATAAACACAACCAAAAATGTATATTTTCCTTTTTTTTCTTTCTTTCTTTTTTTTTTTTTTTTTTTTTTAACCTCACACGATACAATTCTACTCCTTCAGCTTCTTCTCTCGCACTTCCCGCCTGTGGAACTCGCTCCCGTATTCTTGCTTTCCTGACGGCTACAACCTCCAGAAATTTAAATGCAAAGTCAATAGTCATCTACTAACCACTGGACTCTAGCTCCCTCCCCACCCCCGTATAACCTTCCCTTTCTCTCCACCTATGTATCTGTCATCGCACCTGCTTTCTCGGTTTTCTATTGTTCCTTTTTAACTAGTTTGTACTCCTCACTCTTTTCTAATTAATCTTTTTACATTTATGTAACCCCCTGCACATCAGTGGCGTTTCCGCCTTGCTCGGGGTGAAATGATTAAAAAAAAACAAAAAAAATTACTTACTTATTCTATTTTGGGGTTTCGTTATAAACCCAATTAAATAATACATTTAATAAATAGAAAAAATTACTAACTAGATTTATAATTTATAATGAACTTAAACAACGCTAGTACCAAAAATAAAAATTCAATTCGATAAACGGTCAGTTCATAACATGCGCCTGATGACTGCGTAATGCATGAAACTCCGAGACATGCTTCAAACGTAGGATAACATATATATCGCATTTAGTTGTAATGATGCCTAGTGTCAAAGTTGTTGTTTTTTGTCACTGGTTTATTGATAAAAAGATATTTTGGAAAGCAGATTTTTTTTGGTTTCAAAAAGCTCGATATCGATTTCTGTTTTCGTTCTATTGTTTATATTTAGAGATATCGTCTAGTTCTTATTTTTGTTTACTACTGCTCACTTATTGCTCGCCTGTTTCCATTGAGTGCAAGCATATAGAAATTACAATGGCTGTGTGTTTTGTATGCATTTTAGGTGAAGGTTCGTTTTCAATATGTAAACAAAAGTTAGAAGCATAAAAAAAACTTTGGTTTCTACTACAGACGTTTATTCTTATGATTGCTGCAGCAAAACAAAGTTCTCAGTATATTTTCAATATTTCGAGTCTTGGAGTCAATATAGTGTAGGTAAGTATAAGTATCTGCTCAAGTCAGACTTGGGCAGAGCTGGAACAACCAAAAAGTTTCTATATGGTTACGGGCTGACCGTTTTCTTTTTCTTCTTCTGCAAGTCAGTATAAGCATCGTTGCTATGGTCACGTTCATGTCAGCTATGCGCTGATTTGAAACAACTAAAGAGAAAACTCAACTTACTTCATAGGTTGGGGTTTTTCGAAAAAACGTATGAGTGCCATACGTTAGAAAATGGGAAGACATACGTTAGAAAATGAAAGCCATATGTCAAAATAGTCAAAACGTTAGAGTAGCCAAACAATAAAAATGAAGACAATAGTTCGAACATGAATAGTGTAAATAAAGATAACTCTTCACCCAAGAAATTCGGAGAGGGAAAAAAAGCGTTTTTGTTTTAATTTTCCTTGAAATATCTTCGTTGTTTGCGCACTTTATCCATGGTAGTCGGGCAATTGTTGTTCTACAGTAGGATGCTGAGGATATCATGGATCAAGAATATGAGCAATGGTGAGGTTTTGGAAAGGATGGAAACGAAAAGGAAATTAATACTGAGCATCAGGAAGAGACAACTAAAGTTCCTGGGACATGCGATGAGGAAAGAGGACTTGGAGAACTTGATACTAACAGAACAAATAGAGGGAAAGAGAGACAAGGGAAAACAGCGAGTAACGTACTTGACTGGCCTGAGCAAGTAGATGGCAGAACGGTGTTTGCGTGGTGTAACATAAGAGAGCGTGCTAAGACCTACAGGGATAGGGAGACGTGGAAGGCTACGATCGCCCACGTCCTGAAAGAACAGGGCACATACAAAAAGTCAGAAGCTGCTATCTATTAACCATCACAGACAATCGCTCCTACCCCTCATTTGCATAGATCAGGCTAGTCTTCCTGAAAGCAAATTTTATCAATCAAGATGAGAACAAAAAAATGTTTTTTTTTGTTTTTTTTTTAATCGTATCACCCCGAGCAAGGCGGTAACGCTACTGATGTGCAGGGGACTACGTAATAGTGAAAAGATTGGAAAAGAGAAAGCCGGAAACCACATCCTAAACAGGGAACAAGGGATGAGCCTCTTAACCTGTTCAATATACGTGGGTGGAGTGTGAACCGGGCGATTTCGAAATAATTCCAAGATTATTGAAAATTACTCATCTCAGAAAAAACAAAAAAAACAAATTATGACAAGTGGCACGAACCCACTAACATAATTCAGTTGTCAAAAACCACCTGACACTGAAGATAAAAAGCTCTTTAACTACACGGGGAAGGTGGCGTAGTAGATATGGTAGTTGGTTATACATGTGTTAGTATCATCTCGTGGTCATGAGTTCGATCCTTGGATTTGGTAGTAAGAGTACAAATCTATGGACACCTGATGATGAATAGTGGGCACTTTGTCGAAAAGTTGTGTCTGTTATAACACCTATATTAGCCAAGATGAGAACAAAAGTTCGAAATTCCAAGATTATTGAAAATTACTAATCTCAGAAATAAATACAAAAAGTACTGTTGATGGGTCAGAGAAAACGACGATTTCATTCTCTGCTGAGGAGTAAAACTTTACAAAAATAATTCAAAGAAATGCGGTAGCTTACGTGTGGATATTAGGTATGAACAAGGGGAATGTTTAACTTTTGATTGAAGTCACAACGTATCTGTTCATTTATTAGTATTGTTATTTTTGTCCTCTAACACTTATATTCAAAACCTGAGATAACCCAGTCGTTGACTTAACCAGTCTGACCTAACTGAATGATGCTCCACGGTTAGACAGACTTGTTGTCAGATGTTGATGAGACTGATAGCGATCAAATAAAGAGATTTCTCGAGAATAATCAACGAGGTAAGCCACCATGTATTCAAATCAATCGTTGAAAACAATGTGCATTAGCATTTATTGTGCTGGTCGCTTTGATGTGCGGATTTCGTATGCGATCCATTACTTAAATATAAAGAAAAAAAAAACATTCCGTTTTTAAACAGAGTATAATGAACGACAAAAGCGATTGTACGTATAAGAGGCACTCCACGTTAAGATGATCACGTGTCGCGTCCTCCCACCGTTGGTAATTTCGTAAAACAAATAGCAATGATAAAAGGGAATATTTTACAAGTTGAAACACAACCAAAATGAACCATTATCTCTCATGTGGCATGTCTTTTTTTTTTTCAGGGCGTGGCGGTCCTGGGTATGACAGTAAACTGCGTCCAGCAGCAAGGGGTCTGATTGGGAGGTTGTGAGGAGCATGGAACCACCTCCACCCTGACAAGGGGTGGTAGCACCTGTTAGAGTCCCAAGTATGGGCAAATAGTTTGACCTTCAAACTGACGTCAAAACTCTATGAAAGTATAGAAACAGACTTTTATAAATATATATATATATATATATATATATAATGTTTTTGAATTAAAAATATTACCAACAATATATTTTTGTAGGAAAAAGATTGTTACCATAAAATATTTTTAAAGGAAAAATAAAATAAATTTTTCAACAAAATCTGACAGAATCTACCTTCTCACTATAACTGAAATTTTTTTTAAAAATCTTAAAACCTTACCTTTTTGGCATTAAATGACCCACAGAGGTTGATATGCCGTTAAACAAAACTCAAATTTAAACTCAGGGCGTGGCTGATTATCGTCCTACAAGACTTATCATTTTTTTATAATCATATCGCCCCAAGCAAGGCATTTTACTGCCAATGATGCGCAGGGTGTTGCATAGGAGGAAAGTTATGAGAAAGAGTGAGAGAATATAGGGGGTGTCAGGAAGTGGGTAAGAGAAGGATGAGAATACAGATGAAAATGGAGTGGACGAAGAAAAAAAGCATGAGTTTGAGAGGATGCAGGTTAGTGAGATTGGAGATGACTATTGACTTTACATTTAAATTCTTAGAGATTGTAGCTGTCTGGGAAGCTAGTAAATGGAAGGGGATTCCACAGGCGGGAAGTGCGAGATAAGAAGCTATTAGAGTAGAATTTGCGTTTACATTTTATTGGTTTCACAGTAAAAGGGTGGGACCTAGTTGCATAAAACTCTCTTAATAAATTTATCAGTACTAGGTTATGTTTTCTTTTCGGTGAGCAGCTACTGTTAGAAAGAACCAAAAACGGTGATGAAAATATTTCGGCTTTTGATAATGTTATTCAATTGATATATCTCATTAGCAGAAAAGATTGTGTGGTGAATACGAAATAAAAATAACTCTCTTCATTGTTTTAAAATTCACGGGCTGACGAAAAGACCAAGGCAAAGTTTAGCGAGTCTCTGTGAAAATTTATTTTGACCATTAGAAAAATAGAGTAGCTGAGGAACCATGAAAAAGTAACGAGCCGTTATGAAAAATCTTTTTGATATAAATAACCAGAGAAAGTGGAATCAAATCAAGAGAGTGAGAAAGGCAATCCCACGCGTCTGAATAACGCCGATGTAAAATTACATGATATATTATCAACTTCTCATGAGAGATGAGGAATTTCAAGGAACTCCATTCAACTTCTAAGCTAAGTAACTTAGAATATATTTTTATTCATGTTGAATACAACCGTATAACTCATATTAGAAACGAACTCTCTTAATTTGCTTTAAGCATTTTAGAATATTACTTCGTGTCAGATGGTTTAATATGAACATTTTCTCTTTTTGACAAGTCATCGAAACTACGAACATTTCATGTTTGATTCTTTTTCTTCCACGTGCCCTGTTCCTTCAGGACGTAGGCAATCATGACTTTCCACGTTTCCCTATCCCTGGTGGCTCTTAGCACGCCTTCTCCTGTTACACCATGCAACTCTCGTTCCATCATCCCACCTGATTAGGTCCTTCAAATATGTTATCCGTTGCTTACCCCTGTCTCTTTTTCTTTCTATCTAGCCGGTTCTCTAAGCCCTCTCTCCTCATTGTATGTCCCAGGAACTTCAGCTGTCTCTTCCTGATGCTCAGGATTAATTTCCTTTTCGTTTCCATCATTTCCAAAACCTCATCATTGCTCACATGCTCGATCCATGATATTAGCGGCGTTCTTGAAGTTATTTTGGAATACAGTTTGATTTTCTTAAGACATTGTAGAATATATATATATGCAATGATGTCACTAAAGTCTTCTTTGCTGTTGGTTGTTTGATTGATGCATTTTGTTAAGAAGCATATCAATATCTCTATGGGTTATTTAATGTCGAAAGCTAAATATTTTGAACAGTATTCTATGGCTTCGACTTAATTTATTTAGAATGTAATTGTGTTTTCAACTTCAGATAAAATGTATTATTGGTAATTCTATTATAAATAGGTCTTGCTGATAGTTCTACCATAAGTGGGTCTTGCTGATAGTTCTACCATAAGTGGGTCTTGCTGATAGTTCTACCATAAGTGGGTCTTGCTGATAGTTCTACCATAAGTGGGTCTTGCTGATAGTTCTACTTCAGTCGCTGGTGCCCTTGCCATATGAGTTTACTCGTGCAACCAGACTGGCAACTGGGTCTCACCCATTCCCATTTAGATCAACCAAATGCAGCCAACAATTCTACTACCTCAGCTTCTTTTCTCGTACTTCCCGCCTGTGGAACTCTCTTCCATATTCTTGCTTTCCTGACGGTTACAACCTTCAGGAGTTTAAATGCAATGTCAATATCCATCTCTTAACCACTTGACTCCAGTTCTTTCTACATCACCTTGTATATCTTTTCCTTTCTCTCTACCTTTGCAACTGTCATCACACCTGTATTTCCAACCTTCTCTGACACCCCCTGTAACTGGTTCGTCTCTCTCTTTACTCTCCTCCTATCTAAACTTTTTCTCTTTTGTAGCTCCCTGTGTATCAGTGGCGTTACCGCTTTGCATGGGGTGAAACGATTAAAAAAAGGCATAGTTGGTATTTTTACAATTTCACAGTGTTTTCTTTTGTTTCTTTCCTTTTTGAGGGTTGGGGTCAGTATTTGCACATAGATAGGATTCTAACAGGTGCTATCAGCCCTGGTCAGAGTGAACCTAGAATCAGCAGCAATTAAGAGGTGATACCACGCTCCTCAAAACCTCCAGTTAGTGGGCTTGCTGCTGAATGTTGTTTATCGTCATACCCAAGACTACAGACCTGACATTTCGTGAATAAGAATATGCAACATTTATTTGGATAAATATTGAAGGTTTGGATTTTCCGTTTCTATGTTGTGTATTCTGATTTTATGCTTATAGATAGGATGATACACACATGGTGGAGTGGTTACTTTGTTAGGATTATAACCATGCAACATCGGTTGAATCACTCATCACTTCACATGTCTACTATGGTGAGATTCGATATTAATGCAAATAGAATATTGATCTGTAGAGAAGCTTTCCCAATGTACAGCGCCTTTTTGAAGTACATGTGAATCATACCACGGGTTAACCCAAGCAATATGAGTGAAATTGGATAGCCGGAACTGTTCAATGTTTGGGCGTACTGGCCTTATTCAGCTCATGATCATGCCAGATGTTGTGCTATCTCTCAGAAACTGTAACTAAGGCTCGCTTGGAATAGGTGCCATGTAAAGCATAGATTGACTTGAAGAAACGCATGTATGTTTGAGGAGTCGTATGCAACAAGAATTGACGTGCCACGATATCAGTCAGCCAGTTAAGTGCCATACGTGATACACACTTAGAGGATCATGTCTCGTAAGAGACATGACTGACTGGGCAGAGGATTATCCTGCAGTAGGCTGCCATTACTTTCTGGGGTAGACTGGTTGCCAGCCAAGGCTATAGAACCCAATCTGTCCTGTTATTTAACTCATAACTGGAGAGGAGAGAAAGATTAATACCTTTCCCAAGGGTATTTGCGCGTTAGTGAATGCAAAGAATTCAACCAGAATTCGAACTCAGCCCCCCGATTTCTCATTCCGAGCCGATATCCACTGCACCACAACCAGACAGTCATATTCAAATACGAGGTCAATTCTATGGAGCAGTAAATAAATCTTATGAAACTGTGTTGCCTGAATATTAAACTCGAGAAAACAATTTGCCAAAACACTTGACCTGACTCAGTACTACGTACTGACAAAAATCAACTAGAAAGTTTTTATACACTGCCATGCAGTTCTCTCAAGAAATATGAAGTGAAACAAGTAATTAATATATCATTTTTATTTATGCATTTGGGATAGAATCATCACTTATATGTTAATTTTATCTTGTAACATTTTTTTTAAAAATATGTTGAATTCTTTTTCAAAAGAAAAAATGCAGAGGGGCAATGTTATTGGGTCTGAAGAAACTTGAATTTGGTTCGTTGGTTGGATCAGATCGTCTCTTAAGCATCTGGAAGCATAAATTCAATAAACAAAAAAAACATCTGTTCATAATGGTTAGTTTATTCTGAAAGTATTAGCAATGGTAAACTTCTATTTTACAGAAATTCATGAAGAGAATTTTCTTTTCTTTTTTTATATTTTCGGGTTTCGAATATTTGGGGAGAATCCAGTTTACTTTGAATGACTTTCAGTCTTCCTCTTATTAACCATAATTTCTTGAACAAATTAGCCTTATAAATTAGCCTTATAAATATCATTCAAATGAATATTTTTAAGGTATACTAAACGGAATCATGCATGGTATAAATTAGTAGGAAAAAAGTAAATATGAAACGTATACGGAGCTGGTTAATGTTTCTTTGGTTCGGCCTTGCCATAATTAACCAAACTCCCTACAGCTTACAAATTTTATCAGAAATTATCATCAGAAGGTTTTCATCAGAAGGTTGTTTGTCGGCAATAGTGTAGAATTGTGGAATAATATACATTTTTCATGTTAAAATAGAAATTTATTAAAATGAGGAATAACATAAGTTGTAGAAGTTAATGTTCAATTAGAAACATTAAGACGTTAAGGGTAGAGTTCGTACAAAATGTTCGTAGTAGTAATTGTTAAAATAGAGAAAGAGAACCAGGTGCGACCTGACCTTATCTCCGGGTCGATTTGAAGTTGGTTACATTTTAGTTCTTTCGTCTCTCGGCTCCCATCTCTCTGACTCTGACGCTGCGAAGACATTTGTATGTCCTTTTGAATTTCGCACAGGATCGCCAAGTCCTTCCAAGTCTTACAAGTCGATCCCATTGGTCAAAAATCATTTTAACACCTACTTGCGAAATCTGGTTAAGCTTTGGGAAAACCAAGAATTTCATACGTCATTGTGAATTTTTGTAAAAGTGAAGAAGATAATTGATTTGATTAATTTCTTATCCGCTATAAATCTTTATCTGTTTTTTTTTTTAAAGACAGACGCTTCTAGAACTGTTTTGCTGTGTATAAGCTATTGTATCTAGTTAGTCAGTACTCACTATATTCAGTTGTGAAGCCATAGGTGTCCTAAATTCATTACTTATTTGTTAGGGTTAAGAATACACCTACTGCACCCCCATGAAGGGCGCTAAACCTACATCCGTTGTATTTAAACCGACCATGTTTTTATAGATATTCATCTGTTAGTATGGATTTATCAGCCAACTATAATTTACTATTTCGTGTTAGGAATAATAATACGTTCTAGTCTTCCAGTAGCACCGATACTAATATTAGCGTAGCTGAAGCTAAAGAGAGATGGTTAATGTTTATTTAATTCGGCCTTGTGTCATGCACAACCCAACTCCTTACAGTTTTATTCAGTCATCAGAAGGTTCTCATCAGAAGGTTGAAGCTGGTTGGAATGTCTGGAATAGTGTGGAAGAATAAAAATATGCATTTGTTTGTTAAAATAGAAATTTATTAAAGGAAAATAATAACAAAACCTGGTAGTAGTTAAAGTTCAATGAGAAACAAGTAATGAGTTGAGGGTATCAAGAGTTGTAGGAAATGTTCGTAGGAGTAATATGTTAGTAAGAGTTTATGTGTACGTATGTATGTATGTATGTATTTACGTTTGTTTGGATGGAGAAGTAAAAGGAATCAGCACACGAGAAAAAGAACAATGTGCGACGCGAATTATGTCCGGGTCGTGGTTGAAGTTTCTCCTGTTACAATTTAGTTGTTTCGTCTCGCTGCTTCCATCTGACTCTGACTGACTGACGCTAATCGAAGCCTTTATAGTCATCTAGATTTTTCGCATTTGATCGCTAAGTCCTTTATAGTCTTGCAAATCGCTTCCATCGGTCAGAATATCTATTCAACATCTACTTACGAAATCCGGTTTTGACTTTTTCTTTAAGCACATGGTCAATCCTTTTACTATTTGGGAAAAACCAGGACTTCACACGTCTTTGTTAATTTTTGTAAAAGTGAAGAAGAAAGTTGGTTTTAATTCTTAATTTCCTATTCACCACATAGCCATTGATACAGTAACACCGAATGCGAATATAGACAGAAGAGATACGCAACTGTAATAAAGAAAATATTTAATAAGACGAACAAATTACATGAACATATTAAAAGCATTTACATATGTCCCAAAACAAATGATTGTTCATGCAGTCCAAAGGAACGAGGGTGTTTACAGAACGAGGACAAATAACATACTAACTTTAGGGCCTTTGACCGTCAGTGGACGAGTGAACAGAAATTAGTTTTTTCTCTACGCTAGTCTGTGCACACGCTGAACAGTTTCCACGTGTGTGGACACTCTGGTGGTCAGGAAGGTAAAGAGGCCGATACTCGAAAAAAACGGAAGCGAAGAAGGAAAAAAAATGACAGAAAAGTTCTCCCCTCTAAGGGGCAGAACTTCCATGAGCTCATCCCAAGGGAAACAACTGTTGTCGCCCTACACATCTATCAATTTATTTATGGTTGTACTGAAGCAGATGTAGGTATATAATTTTTTATGATGCTTGTGCCAAACACTTAGGTCTGTTGGGGCCTCATATGCATAGAAATTTAGGTTTTAATTTTTACATGGCACAAGGCCATTTCCCAAAGAACTTCCTAACTAAATTCCTGCATTCCAACAATTATTTTATACGGTTGAAATCATTCATGAAATAAGCAAATGGAAAATTGAATAAAATGCTCAAGGCATCATTTGTAATTATATACAATGTATTAAGAAATAACAAGAATTACATACTTTGTACAGACGTTGAATGTGTCTGATTAAAATGTCTTTCATTTCCTGCATAAGATTGTGTTACAGCAATTGAGGTAAGTTGTAAGTTCTTTGTCTATGGAAAATTTATCAGTGCCATGTGTAATTTGTACAAGTGTTATTAAAAGAAATAAAAGGCATCTACTTGCGTCTTGAAATTAGTGCGGGCGTGTGAGAGAATTGCTTGATATTGAATGAGCGCGAACCCCGCAATAGCATGCTGCTATTGGAGGGGGGCAGCTGTGAACTGCCTTCCTTTGTGTTCTGTGTTTCTGCTGCAACTGTCTTTGGGTGTACCACGTGTCTGCTATATATGCATCCCGTAACAAAACGGGAAAGCAATATTATCATGTGATTGTCGCGTGTGTATATGTACAAAGAGTGAATGTAGCTGCGTGGAAATACACGTGATCATAGCTTTAAAATTTTTATGACGTCCGTAACCAAGCAGACAACTATTTTTTGACGGCTGTGCCAAGCAGATATAGGTCTACTATTTTTTATGACAGGTCTTAAACAAGCAGGCCTGGGTTTACTATTTTTGTGACAGGTCGTAAACCAAGCAGAAGTAGGTCGATCATTTTTTTTATTGTCGCAATCAAACAGACGTATGTCTAGCACTTGTTTTCGTAGGTCTAATCATTTAATTTAATAAACAATAGAATTTAACATTAAAAACATTTTTAAACCACTTTCTACGTTATCATTTAATTAGCCTAAGTTTCTTTTTATAAATTATATAATTTTTTCCCCCGTGACATCTCTCTATGTAAATTATTAATCTGATTTTCACAGAACTTTCAAGTTCAAATAGTTCATAATTACCAACAACGAGCTCGTCTTCCACTTAGACCCTCTCTGAGATTCTATCATCAAAAAGTGATTTATTTCCTGCTCGTAAAATTCGTGTTAACTGACTGTAATTATATAGATTAACGATTTTTTTTTTCTTCTTTTTTTTTGTAAAGGTGGGATAAAGCAAGGATAAAAGATTGAAGATGTTCTCAAATAAGGATTGCTGTTCTTATTAAGGGAGTCAAGAGTAACTTATCCAGAGGTTATTTACTCTCTTTCTCCTACTCCCTGACCTCTTTCTTTCTCTAATTTACTCATGTAGATGTCTTATAATGCCAAATATGAGAAGTTGATTAATGATTGCAAGTTGAAAAAGTCTTGCCTGACATCATGGGCAACACAGTAATGGTCTAAACTCTAGTAATATCTCTTAAAATTTCACTGGAGTTCAGAAAATAATTTCAGTTTTCAGTGTATATACTCTCTCTCTCTCTCTCTCTCTCCATACGTGATACAAGCTCAGGCGATCATGACTGGCTTGGCTGACAATTTTTTTTTGTAGTAGACTGGTTGCCAACCACGGCTGTATAAACAATTCTGTTCAGCTATTTAACCCATAGCGGGGGAAGAAGCGACGGATTATTACCTTATTTAAGGGTATTTTCGCATAAGTGAATGCAATAAATTCAGCTGGATTCACTGAATTTACTTACTCAAAAAAAATCTTAAATTTAACTAATGGATTATTCAGGTTTTAAATTAAATTGCAAGAATTGACTCGAGAGAAATAACTTTGAACAAATCTTGTACCACAGGATCTCTTTCTTTAAAACGTTAGTGACCATGGCTCTCTGCGATATCTCTTTTTGTTTTTTTAGTTTTTGTTTTTTACCTCCTACCACCTCTCTTTATCTCTGTTCTCCGAGCCATTGGCACACTCATTTTACCGTTTCCGTCAACTTTTTTTCTTTTTTTTTTTTTTTTTTTAATCATTTCACCCCGAGCAAGGCAGAAACGCCAGTGATGTGCAGGGGGTTACACAAATGTAGAAAGATTAATTAGAAAAGAGTGAGGAGTAAAAACTAGTTAGAAAGGAACAATAGAAAGCTGAGAAAGCAGGTGCAATGACAGATACATGGGCGGAGAGAACGTGAAGATTATACAGGGGAGGGGAGAGAGCTAGAGTCCAGTGGTTAGTAGATGAATATTAACTTTGCTTTTAAATTTCTGGAGGTTGTAGCCGTCAGGAAAGCAAGAATACGGGAGTGAGTTCCACAGGCGGGAAGTGCGAGAGAGGAAGCTGCAGGAGTAGAATTGTCGTCTGCGTTTGGCTAACCTGACTGTGAATGGGTGGGACCCAGTTGCCAGTCTGGTTGCACGGGTAAACTGTTCTTCCGTTAAATATACCCCGTGAGTGTTAAATTCTACAGACTCTTTTTTTCCGCATTATCTGTCCCAGAGATTTAAGCTTTTTCATATTGTAACTTATTTTTTGTTATAATTCCTATTTTTCTTAAAATCTCCTCATTGCCCACATTGTTTTTTTCGATGGTATTTTGAGCATTTGTCCGTAGACTCGCATATCTGCCACGTCAATACTGTACTGCATCTGCGAGGAAACTATCCAGTACTGACTGCCACATTCGTGATACTTTGTTGATAGCAGCTACAGAAAGGAAACTACAAGCACTCTTACAGAATGTAGCGAAGGAAAGGGAGAAGAAAGGACTAAATGCCAACTGCAAGAAGAGAGAATGCATGGCTGTTGTCAGAATGAAGAGCCCATCATGCAAATTATAAACTGAAGTTAACGAAATCGAACAAGTACAACAACTTAAATATCTGGGAATTGTTTTAACAGATAGAAAGTACATAGCAAAATACGCCTTCTAAAAGCTAAGCAGAATATTAAGAAGCAGAAATGTTTCATTAGAAACAAAGATGAGTACTAAAGTGTGATGTGATATCAGTCCTCTTATTTGGCAGTGAATCTCCTCACAGGTGAAGAGACTTGTAGCAACAGAAGGATGTAGATGATACTAAGGTAGCATGGATTCTTCCACTGCATGTTCTTCGCTAGGGCATTAGTGTAATCGTGATAAGGTTTCCTTCCACTGAGTTTTTTTTTTTTTACGTCGGTGTTCACCAGTGAAAAAGCGTTTCTTCCATTAGGTGTTCTTTTTCGACGTCGGGGTTCACCAGTGTATAAGTAAGGTGCGTATTTCTTGGATGTCGGGGTTAACTCGTGAATAAGTGATTTCTCCATTGCGTGTTCCTTTTCAGACCTCGGAGGTCACCGGTGAAGAAGTAGGGTGCGTATTCCATGGACATTGGGAGGTCACTAATGTAGCTATAGGGAGATTGTTAATGCTTATTAATTCGCTCTTGTGTGAAACGTAACCGAACTCAGTTTCTCCCTTGTTACATTTTAGTGTGTCGGCTCGCTGCTCCCATCTGGCTGACACTGAACGAAGCCTTTATAGTCATTTAGGTTTTTTTTGCATTGGACCTCTAAGTCTTTTGTAGTCTTGCAAATCGCTTCCATTGGTCAGAAAAAATATGCATCTATTAGTATGGATTTATCAGCCAACTATAATTTACTGGCTATTTCGTGTTAGGAATAATAATACGTTTTAGTCTTCCAGTAGCACCGATACTAATATTAGCGTAGCTGAAGCTAAAGTGAGATGGTTAATGTTTATTTAATTCGGCCTTGTGTCATGCACAACCCAACTCCCTACAATTTTATTCAGAATTATCAGAAGGTTTTCATCAAAAGGTTGAAGCTGGTTGGAATGTGTGGAATAGTGTGAAAGAATAAAAATATGCATTTGTTTGTTAAAATAGAAATTTATTAAAGGAAAATAATAACAAAATCTGGTAGTAGTTAAAGTTCAATGAGAAACAAGTCATGAGCTGAGGGTATCAAGAGTTGTAGAAAATGTTCGTAGGAGTAATGTTGGTAAGAATTTATGCGTACGTATGTATGTATTTGCGTTTGTTTGGTAGGAATGTCTTTGAATGGAGAAGTAAAAGGAATCAGAATACGAGAAAGGAGGAGAAAAAGGACAATGTGCGACGCGAATTATGGTTGAATTTGTGGTTGAAGTTTCTCCTGTTACACTTTAGTTGTTTCGTCTCGCTGCTTCCATCTGACACTGACTGACTGACACTAATCGAAGCCTTTATAGTCATCTAGATTTTTCGCATTTGATCGCTAAGTCCTTTATAGTCTTGCAAATTGCTTCCATTGTTCAGAAAATCAATTTAACATCTACTCACGAAATCCGGTTTTGACTTTTTCTTTAAGCATATGGTCAATCCTTTTCCTATTTGGCAAAACCAGGATTTTACACGTCATTGTGAATTTTTGTAAAAGTGAAGAAGAAAGTTACTTTTAATTCATAATTTCCTATTTACCACAATACCACAGACTGAATATATGAGCAATGAGAGTTTTAAAGGAAAGAGAAATAAAAAAAAACGGATTTTATTAACGTCAAGAAGTGATAGTTGAAATCTCTAAGGTACATCTACACGAATTTACTTGAGCAACTAGACTGACAACAAGGTTCCACCTTTTGCCGTCAAAATAGTTAAATGTAACTGCCTCTTCTACTATAAGTGTCTTTCCGTTTGTAGAACTCCCTTCCGTATACTCTCTTCCCTGGTAGTTATAATCTCCAAATTTTAAATGCAACGCCAATCGTCATCTCTTATCTCCCTGACTCCCATCCTTTCTTATCCTTTTCTCCCGACACACACCGTATCTTGTTCTTCTCCCTTTTCACTCTGCTCTCACGTAGCTCTCTTCACACCAGTATTCCCATCCTTCTCGTAGCCATTCTCTGACGGCCATTGTAACCCGTTCGTTTTTCTATTCACTCCCTACTTATATAACCTTTCACTCTCCTTTTATGTGGTCCTGGGTATGACAATAAATTACATCTGGCAGCAAGGCCTCTGATTGGGAGGTTGTGAGGAGAATGGAACCACCTTTTAATGGCTGTTGTTCCCATGTCCACCCTGACCCGGAGTGGTAGCACCTGCTAGGGTCCCAACTATGGGCAAATAGTTCGTTCCCAAACTTGGGTTAAAACACTATGAAAGTATAAAAATATACTTTTATAGAAAAATATACATAAAAATAGACTTTCATAGAAAAATATACATTTTTGAAGGAAAAAAAATTGCTACCATCAATACATTTTTGAATACAAAGCTGTTAGACATCTTCAGTTTTCTAAAATAATAATAATATTTTTTTTTATCAAAATCTGACTAAATAAACCTCACTATAACCAAACATAAAAAGAACATCTTAAGACCCTACCTTTTTGGTATTAAATAACCCAAAGCGGTTGATATGCCGTGAAACAAAACTCAAACTCTCTTTTTATGTAGCACTTTGCACACAAGAAGCAGTACTGCTTTCCTTTGGGATGAAATGATTAAAAAAAAACCTAATGCTTGAAAAATTTGGATCTAAAACAGAGAGGAGGTTCGGGAGAGCCATGTTCGCCAATGAAGAATAGATTAGATATTACATAGCATTTCATCACTATTTTCTGTGTGAGTCTATGTATTACTTTTATACTCTTCAATTTCATGACCACATCTTTCTTTTTCTGTTACTGCACTACCGAGATAATTAAAGTTTAGTGCCTGCTTGATTCCCAATACATGGCGCATATCTTGGACTGCCTCGATTGCTGACAACTAGGCATTATATCTTATCCAGTCATGTATCAGTATTTAATTAGGTTGCTCTTAGATAGAAACTTTATCTATAAGCCAACCGTTTCTTTGCCAATATGCTCCTCTCAGTTGGTTGTATAGTTAATAATTAAAAAAATAACTTACCATTATCATAAAATAAATGGAGAAAGATCTTGGGAACGTCTGTTTTTTTTTTTTGTTTGTTTTTTGTTTTTTTTTCTCTATGATTAACAGTTTCACTCATATTTCCAATAAGGCCATCATTTGATTTGTTTTATTTTTTTTTGTTTTTTTTACGGGAACTGAAAATGAATGCTTTTCTTATTGTAAGTAATTTTAAATCAGCAATAAAAAACAGAAATTATTCTTTTTACTCCTTAGAGCTTTTACGACCTGTTAATGCTATTTATATTTCCAATACAAGGTTAATTCTGACAATCCTTATAATAAAGGTTAAAAATTTTAAATAACATTAAAAATATACATTTATTTCTTTGATATAAGAGTCATTTTACTTTTACTTTTTTTATTATTGTTGATCTTTGACCTTGTTCATTTAGCATTTTCCTCAAATTTTATCAGTAACATCGTTATACACGGTTACAGTACTAATTATAACAAAAATTAAATTTATTTTCCATGATGTGGCTTATTTGAACTTAGTGTTGCTGAAAAGGATAATTATCACACCACTATTGTAGAATCATTTATGACTCCCTATGTGCAAGATGAATAATATTTAACTCATCACTTCTTTGATTACCATAAAGTATACATTTTCTTTCAAGGTAGCATACCGGTTATCAACACGAAAAGTAAAATCAACAAGCATGATTCAAGTTCGAGCCTAGTCTGTTGAATTCTATTTCATGTAAATACCCTCGAAGAAAGGCATGACTCCATCTCTTCTAATAGCTCTGCGCTCAGAACAGTATATTGAGTTCTCTAACTTTCAGTGGCAACCAATGTAAGAGATAGAAAACTTTGAATTTCAAACTTTGGTAAAAGGTGTGCCTGAATGTGAGTTATACCTGAATTAAAATCAAGAAAATAATTTAAACAATTTCTTTTAATCAATATACAAAAAAGTCTTCTTTGTATATTTGTCTTGTAAAGAGAGCAACATGAATATTTGTTTTTTATTTTTTTGTTTTTTGTTTTTTTTCCTTTACAAGAAAAATCTTTTCATGTCATTTCTACTTTGGCATTTCATATCAAAGACAATGTCCTCTGAGCAAGTCACGTTTTTTATTCTTTCTCGCTCAAATACAAATGAAAAATCTGAGGATAAATTTTATCAGAAGAATTCCAATGTAATTAAAAGAAAAAAAGAAACTTTACCTCTTTCTCGCACTCTCTCACCCACTTGCCTCTTAGAGAATGAGAGCAGGAGAAGAATGTAGGAGAAAGAAGCAGATGAGAAGAGTAAGAAGCTATGATCATTTGATACACTCTCATTCCATCTTCTCTCTCTTTCTATTATCACACTATTTCTACTTCTGTCTCATCTCGCTCACAATCTCTTTCTACTGCTATCTTCTCTCGCTCACAATGTCTTTCTACTTCGGTTCTCTCTCTCATTCTATTTGTTCTCCCCTCTTTCTGTTTTGTTCTACTCTCTCTTTCTATTTTGGTCTTACCACTCTCTCTCTCTCTTGATTTTTCCCTCTGGGTCTCTCTCCCCTTTGGTCTTTCTCTCTGGCTCTCTCTCCTTTGGTCTTTCTCTCTGGCTCTCTCTCCCCTTTGGTCTTTCTCTCTGGCTCTCTCTCCCCTTTGGTCTTTCTCTCTGGCTCTCTCTCCCCTTTGGTCTTTCTCTCTGGCTCTCTCTCCCCTTTGGTCTTTCTCTCTGGCTCTCTCTCCCCTTTGGTCTTTCTCTCTGGCTCTCTCCCCTTTGGTCTTTCTCTCTGGCTCTCTCTCCCCTTTGGTCTTTCTCTCTGGCTCTCTCTCCCCTTTGGTCTTTCTCTCTGGCTCTCTCTCCCCTTTGGTCTTTCTATCTGGCTCTCTCTCCCCTTTGGTCTTTCTATCTGGCTCTCTCTCCCCTTTGGTCTTTCTATCTGGCTCTCTCTCCCCTTTGGTCTTTCTATCTGGCTCTCTCTCCCCTTTGGTCTTTCTATCTGGCTCTCTCTCCCCTTTGGTCTTTCTATCTGGCTCTCTCTCCCCTTTGGTCTTTCTATCTGGCTCTCTCTCCCCTTTGGTCTTTCTATCTGGCTCTCTCTCCCCTTTGGTCTTTCTATCTGGCTCTCTCTCCCCTTTGGTCTTTCTATCTGGCTCTCTCTCCCCTTTGGTCTTTCTATCTGGCTCTCTCTCCCCTTTGGTCTTTCTATCTGGCTCTCTCTCCCCTTTGGTCTTTCTATCTGGCTCTCTCTCCCCTTTGGTCTTTCTATCTGGCTCTCTCTCCCCTTTGGTCTTTCTATCTGGCTCTCTCTCCCCTTTGGTCTTTCTATCTGGCTCTCTCTCCCCTTTGGTCTTTCTATCTGGCTCTCTCTCCCCTTTGGTCTTTCTATCTGGCTCTCTCTCCCCTTTGGTCTTTCTATCTGGCTCTCTCTCCCCTTTGGTCTTTCTATCTGGCTCTCTCTCCCCTTTGGTCTTTCTATCTGGCTCTCTCTCCCCTTTGGTCTTTCTATCTGGCTCTCTCTCCCCTTTGGTCTTTCTATCTGGCTCTCTCTCCCCTTTGGTCTTTCTATCTGGTTCTCTCTCCCTTTTCTTTGGTCTTTCTCTCTCTCTCTGGCTCTCTCTCTCTCTCTTTCTTTCTCTCTCTCTCTCTCTCTCTTTCTCCCTTGGTTTTTCTCTCTGGCTCTCTCTCTCTCTTTCTCCTTTGGTTTTTCTCTCTGGCTCTCTCTCTCTCTTTCTCCTTTGGTTTTTCTCTCTGGCTCTCTCTCTCTCTTTCTCCTTTGGTTTTTCTCTCTGGCTCTCTCTCTCTCTTTCTCCTTTGGTTTTTCTCTCTGGCTCTCTCTCTCTCTCTTTCTCATTTGGTTTTTCTCTCTGGCTCTCTCTGTCCCTCCTTTGGTCGTTCCCTCTTGCCCTCTTCCCCCTTTGGTCGTTCCCTCTTGCCCTCTCCCCCCTTTGGTCTTTGCCCCCTTGCCCTCTCTCCACTTTGGTCTTTTTCTCTCTCCCCCTCTCTCTGGTCCCCCCTTTCTTCTTTTCTCTCTCCCCTCTCTTTCTTTCTCTTTCTCTTTTCTCTCTCTCTCTTTCTCTCCCCTCCCCTCTTTTCTCTCCCCTTTCCCCTCTTTTTCTCTCCCCTCTTTTTCTCTTTTCCCCTTTGGTCTTTTCTCGCCCCTCTCTTTCTTTCCCCTTTGGTCTTTTCTCTCGCCCTCTCTCTCTCTTTCCCCTTTTGTCTTTTTCTCTCCCCACCTCTCTCACACCCCTTTGGTCTTTTTCGCTCCCCCTATCTCTCCCCCTTCACTCTCTCCCCTTTGTTTTTTCTCTCCCCCCTCTCTCCCCTTTGTCTTTTTCTCTCTCCTCCTCTCTCTACCCTTTGGTCTTTTTCTCTCTCCTCCTCTCTCTACCCTTTGGTCTTTTTCTCTTCCCCCTCTCTCTCCCCTTTGGTCTTTTTCTCTCCCCCCTCTCTCTCTCCCCTTTGGTCTTTTTCTCTCCCCCTCCCCCTCTCTCTCTCACCCCTTGGTCTTTTTCTCCCCCACTCTCTCTCTCTCTCCTTTTTGGGATTTTTCTCTCCCCGCTACCTCTCTCTCCCCTTTGCTCTTTTTCTCTCTAATTTTTTTTCCTCCTTATGTAGTGTCATTATTTTGCCTTAAATTTTTTTAAAGCCCATGAACTCATCTTAACTCCTGATTAATCACTTGCTGAACTTGTTTAAATACTTTAATCTACCAATGCAGTAAATAAAACAAAGAGTTGGTGGATTTTGGCCACATGCTGATTCATCACAACAAAAACAACTCACACCAAATATACTGAGTATTCTTTAATTATCGGTAATAATTTTCAGCCATTTAGTTGATAGCTATAACATAAGTGATGTCTGCTTCCTCCTTAACTATATTATCATTCTTAGAATTAATAAGTGTAGAAGCCAAAATATAGAGTTAGTTTCAATCAAAGTCAATTGCCAGTTTACTTGCCAGAATATGATTACCAAGTCCACTGATAGGATCTTACATAAAATTTCCATATTTTTGTTACAAATTTTTCACTTTTCTCTCTTTAACTTTTTTGTTTCTGCCTTTATTTCTGTCTTGTTACTTCAGATTGCTTTTGAAAAATGGGTTAAATATGGAAGAATTTAAAAAGAGTGTGTGTGTGTGTATGTATATATATACTAGCAGTATAGCCCGGAGTTGCTCGGGTGTAATGAAAGCTTTAAAACTAATCCATGGTCCTGGAACTAAGACTCTTTGGACATTGCCACGAAAGACTAAAAAGCAATAGTTGTTTCCAGTTAAAGCGAAACCATAGACTGAAAGAAAAATGAATGGATGTAAGTCAAATTTTGATTTCCTGGTATCGATATCAAATAAGTTTTTTTCCTCATAAACTGAATTTTGAACGCTAAATAAGTCCTCTGAGTAAATGGTATTATGGCTGAGACTAAGAACTACAATTATACCTACTTAGAGCCAAACACGAAGCAAAAACTAAAATAAAAGGGCTGAAAAAATAGATATACAGCCAGATAAACAGACACACACAAACATCTTGCTTTTTATATATATTTTATCAATTTTCTGTACTATTGTAAGAACTACAACCTTGAAACTTCTGAATATCATTTCTTATGTCTTTGTCTAGGAGTGTATCAAATTTGATTAAAATCGGACCACTCCTTCTATAACCTGATTTTTTTTTTGATTATCGATTTTTGATATTTATTGGGGGTACCTTAACACAAAACCTAGCTAAGAACACTCGCAGATGCTTATAGTACAACTGTGTAAATTTTCAAGGAAATTGGTTCAGCTGTTTCGGAGTCTATAGGTAACGCGCGTGCACACACACACACACACACACACACACACACACACACACACAGAAAGTTCCATTTATAAATAAGTTTATATATATACGAATTATTTTGAACATTATTTTTACCGATACTCGTATTTAAGTAGATATTCTGTTTTTAATTAAACAGTATTTTTATATTTATATCTATGGGCCTGATTATTTACGATAAATTTTTATTACGAAAATGTGTGCTACCCAGCAGGATTCGAACCTGTGACCCCTATTACATAGGGGAAGCATACCATTTGATCTGGTACCGTCTTGACCACTCAACCATGAATAGCCTCCTGATCAGACGAGGTTTTTATCATGCTTATATAACACAATTTTCAAATCACCGTAAACAATTTATCATAAATATAAAACACTGTTTAATTAAAAACAGAATATCTACTTAAATACGAGTATCAGTAAAAATAATGT
Organism: Ascarosepion bandense; assembly: GCA_037127315.1. Lineage (NCBI taxonomy): Eukaryota > Metazoa > Mollusca > Cephalopoda > Sepiida > Sepiidae > Ascarosepion > Ascarosepion bandense. The sequence goes on along the minus strand of JBBBDQ010000255.1, from coordinate 557,546 downwards.
TCAAAATAATTAATTACAAATTGTCGGTTACTTATAACCAAGTTTCGTTAAAATTCGTTTATTTCCGTAACATGTTTTTATATATATATATATATATACATATATATATATATATATATATATCTGTGTGTGTGTGTGTGTGTGTGTGTGTTAGAGAAAATCCTGAAGATTAAGAAAATGGGTTTAACAACTGATATATTTAATTTATTTGTTTCAACATTATTTTTTATTGATACTGCCGTAGGACACACATTTTTGTAACAAAATTTATCGTAAATAATCAGGCCAGTAGAAATAAATATACTCTTTGATAAGAAACAAAATATCTATTCAAATACAAGTCTCGATTAAAAATAATGTTCTGATAAATATATATATGTGTATGTGTTCCATAATTATTAACTCTCCAAGTGCTTTCAGCTATTTCAAGGATGTAATGTTTCCACTGTTATTTTATACTCATCGTTTGACTGTTATGTAATTTATTTTACATTTTTTTTTAAAGAAGCATTCCATAAAATTTATCACATGATGTGTGCAACTTGAAATTGTGTGTGCGTTTTTCTTTTTTAATAACATTGGAAGCATAACATCCTTAAGAATGGCTAGTAAAGTTGCTAAAAGTGCTTGGAAAGTTTATATATATGTGTGTGTGTGTGTGTGTTTTAATATGGGTATACACTCATGTATAGGCATATATATAAAAATATTATGTGTTAATAAAAAAGTGCTCAATGTAGCATAAACAGATATATTAATAAATATACATATTATAGAAAGTTGTCTCTTAAATCAAATAATTCTAATTTATTATAGGAAAAGTTGTCTCTTAAATCAAATAATTCTAATTTATTATAGGAAAAGTTGTCTCTTAAATCAAATAATTCTAATTTATTATAGGAAAAGTTGTCTCTTAAATCAAATAATTCTAATTTATTATAGAAAAGGTTGTCTCTTAAATAATTCTAATTTATTATAGAAAAGGTTGTCTCTTAAATAATTCTAATTTATTATAGAAAAGGTTGTCTCTTAAATAATTCTAATTTATTATAGAAAAGGTTGTCTCTTAAATAATTCTAATTTATTATAGAAAAGGTTGTCTCTTAAATAATTCTAATTTATTATAGAAAAGGTTGTCTCTTAAATAATTCTAATTTATTATAGAAAAAGTTGTCTCTTAAATCAAATAATTCTAATTTGCTAAACAAAAAGTGAAATGATGACCACATGCTGCTATAGAAAAATAGTTACTTAAATACTTAAACCCAGATTAATATAGATTACTCCTTTGTGTTTGTTTGTTTCTTTCTCACCCCCTTGATTTCTTTCTTGCTTGCTTGTCCAGACAAATACTTATTAACAATAATTATGAATTACTCCGCTTTGAATTCATCTCCCAGAATTTTAATTTAAGCATTTTTTTACTTTTAATTCTTTTTTATCTTCACATAATTTTTATCTATTTATTTTATACTCTTGATAAATTAAAAAAGCACCCTAACATTGTACAATCTAACTTCCACAGATATCCATTTAACTTAAATTTAAATCTCTTACACAATCAGTTTGTAATATGCACCTGATGATTTCATAGAGCATGAAACTTTGAATCATATCACTGACATATATATATGAATTCAGATAGAACTTAAAGGGGAAGTAGCCATTTTCAACATCTCATTTTAAGACATGCATTCTCAGTCCCATATAAACAAAAAATGAGAACAAATTCAAAGCCCAGACATTTGCTTGCCTAAAGGAAGGGGTTGAGAGATATTGGTTTTCATAGTGTTAAGGTAGCAGGAGTAATTTCTTCTTTGGTAGTAGGAAGGTATGTGGCTTGACACTCCAGTTAGTAGTGGTAGATAGTGAGGAAGTAACTGCTTAGCCAAATTTTAAAAAAAATCTTATTGTGACTAATTGGAAGAATAGGATACTTATTGCAATTTATACTTATTTCTATGACGAAACATACTAATAATCTATCTCCGTTTATTTAGGAGCATATTCTGGTAGCGAAATTTTAAAGATTTTAATTTTTTCTAACATTTGTCTCTTAATCTATTAGGGGTCCTAGCTTTGCCTATGAGCTTTCATTTTATCTGTGGATTTAAGTTATTTTCTTTTAATTTCCAGTATTTTTGAGAAAGGGCTGTTTGATATCTTAAACTAGGGTTGGTGAAGGAGTGCCTGTGTGTATAAAGCCGTTGCTTCCAAATTATCGCTAAAATTCCGATATAAACATATATATAATAATAATTTTATACCTTTTTTTTTTATACCATTTTTTTTTCCTGTCTTTAGTTATTAACTTGGTTTTTTTTCTGTGACTTTGTGATGCTTGTTTATGGCTTAGGTTCCATTGGGAAAAAGAACTGGATTATACTTTATCAATAAATAGGAAAAACATAACATCTTTTTGTTTTGGAATTTACATATATATGTACTCTTTGTGAATATCTTTATAAAGCTTAATGACAGTTGTAAATATTTGACAATGGAAAGTTTGTCAATAAAAGTTGTTGACTGACATTGTTTGGATGTTTCCATAAATCTCTGGGAAAAAGTCAAAATATTGGTTAGCTTTCAAAAAAATGAAAATTCTACAATGTCATCCTGATGATTTTTAAGTTCTTCACACAATGTTTTTCTCTGACATCGAACACAAAACTATTCAGATTATTTTCACTATAGAACATTGAAATCAATTTTCTGTGAATATTTATGGCATTCTTCTTTTAAGCAATGTATTGAAATGTGGTTCTACAGAAGAATGCCATGGATATCATGGATGGAGCATGTGAGCAATGATGATGTTTTGGAAAGGATGGAAATGAAAAGGAAATTAATACTGAGCATTAGGAAGAGACAACTAAAGTTCCTGGGACATGCAATGAGGAAGGAGGGCTTGGAAAACCTGATACTAACAGGCCAGATAGAGGAAAAAAGAGACAGGAGAAAGCAGCCGATAACATATTTGAAGGGCCTGATCAGGTGGATGACAGAACGAGGGTTGTGTGGTGTAACAGAAGAAAGCATGCTAAAAGCCACCAGAGATAGAAAGACATGGAAAGTCATGATCGCCTACATCCTGTAAGAACAGGGCATGTAGAAGAAGAAGAAGAAGTCCCTGAAGGATGTATCCGTTCATGGATTTCTATAACTTTTTCTTTGTAGCTCTTAACCCACACACTCAGTTCTGCTATCTGTTTACGCAAGCTCATTAAATTACTTAATATCTTCATGTTTCTTGCTGCCAGTATGTCAGTAAAAAAAAAAAATAAAAAATAAATTTATACTTATTCAAAGAAAAGGAAATTCTAGCGATTTTTTTTTTTTTTTTTTTTTTTTTTTTTTTTTCTGATTTCAAGTTCATTTAAAGCATTTGGTTTATAAGAGTAATGAATAAATACTCTTCCAAGATATTTTGTTAAAAACACCAAATAAATTTAGCAGGACCCGGGAACTCAAATACAAGCTCTCTTACCATTCTGAAGATGAAATTTTGATCTTGAAATATTAATGTATAATAAATAGGTAATACCCAACAACTTCTTCATCTTTCTTTATTTTACTAAATACATTGTGATAGCCTTCAAGACCTAACCATACACCTAAATTTAGTAAATTTCACTGCTTGCACAATGAAGCTGCCGTCTTTTAACCACCATACAAAAACTTTGCTGCCCATTATTAGATGGGTGACACTAGTCTCCTAGAGAGCAACAAACTTTGCCTCCTTGTCCTCTCTCAAATTATCTCAAATGGAACAATTGCATGAAATTCATAGCTGCATCTACTGGAGGAAGGTTAGATCATTTTGTCAAACCAGGAAGATTTTCTTACCAGAATCCATATTGCACATATATAGACATACCATTTGTCCATGCTTTGAATACTGTTGCCACATCTGCTCTGGTGCTCTTGCAATTCTTCTCGAGGTTCAACAAAATTTAAAGAAGGATCTGCAATATTATCGATCCTAACTTAGCATCTTGACTTCAGTCACTTTCTCATCAACGTGATGTGGTTCCCTCCCTCTTTTCTACAAGCATTTCTATGGCAACTGCTCTGACGAGCTTTTTCCCTGGTTTCCAAACCATATGTATTTACTTGTGCTATTAGATTGTCATCTACATTGCACCTTTTACCATCAAAATAGTTAAATGTAACTACCCCTTCTATGCTAATAGCTTCTTTTCTCTCACTTTGCATTTGTGGAGCTTCTTTTCATTTGCTTGCTTCTCTGATAGATACAATCTCCAAAAGTTTAAATGCAACATTAATGGGCATCTTCTATCTGCTTGATTCCTATTTATCTCTTGTCATTTCTTCGACATCCCTTGTACCTTGTTTTTTACACTTACTATAACCCACTGCTCACAAGTGGCAGTCCTTCTGTGCTTGGGTTGAAATGATTATAAGAAAAAATATGTCTAATCAGTATCAAATTCTCCAAGCCCTCTTTTCTAATGTGTCGTATAACTTTCAACTCTTTCCTTTGGAGAGGTGTTATTGTTGTTCCCATTTTTCTTATAACTTTGGATTTCAAGCCATTTCACATTGAAACATCAGTTTTTATACCAGGACAAATTCTGTACATAGATGGATGATGGCAACTGAAAAATTCTTACAATATAAAATATTTTATGGCTTTAAATAACCTGCGAAAGGTTGATAGTTTGTCAAAGAACATTATTAATGTTTCTGTTCCCAATTCTTCTAATCCCTTGCATCTTAGTGGCTTTATTGTCTTCCTTGAGATGATAATTTTTAAAAAATGCCTATCTAAACATTTGTCCAAAAGCTTATCTTTGTACCTCAAACTGTCTTTGGCTTGCTTATACTCATGCATGCATCCATGTGCATAGGTTTGTAAAAATAGAATATCTATTCTTTATAAGGAATCAATTTGTAGATATATTTTTTGTAGATATATTTTTGTAAAAAGAGTTGTGTTAAGAGGGTTATGGCAGGTATTTTTTTTTTTAATGTATTACGTTTTTTTTTTTTAATATAAAAAATTTACTTATTATACTTTCATAGTGTTTGACCCCAGTTTGAGGATTAACTATTTGCACATTGCTAGGATTCAAACATGTAGACCTGAAGTTAGGGTGGGGCTGGAAATGGCAATAATTAAGATGTGGTTCTATGCTCCTTATGACCTCCCAGTCAGAGGTTTTTCTGCCAGATGTAGCTGATCATCATGCCCAGGAAAGTATAAGACTGTACTCCTTGACCCTGGTATTGAACTCACAATTACTATAGCACCAAATTCCCAAACTAAAGGCTTAATATACTAGATTGTTATTCTGTGAAACAAAAAGGTTAATGAGATCACTTACACATAATGAGGAAGGAGGGCCTGGAGAACTTAATACTCACAGGTTGGATAAAGGGAAGATAGAGACAGGGGAAAGCAGCATGAGATGTACTTGTTAAGTCTGAGCAAATGGATGGCAAAGTGGGGTTAACAAAAAATACGAAGAGAAAAAATATTGAGAGAAACAAGACAGAGCCAAGTAGAAGTCCATGATCACCCATGTCCTGAAAGGACATGGCATATGAAGAAGAAAAAGAATTCAGATAAGGATGTGTGTTGTTGTGCAGCCGATATCAACTCGGAATGAGAAACTGGAGAGCTGACTATGAATTCCTCTTGAATTCGTTGCACTCACTTATGCACAAATACCCTTAAAAAAGGTATTAATCTGTCTCTTCTCCCTCCGGCTATAGATTAAATAGAACAGATTGGGTTCTATAGCCTTGGTTGATAACCATTCTACCACAGAAGTAATGTTATCCTACTATAGGAAAATCTTCTTCAAAGTCAGTCATGTCTCTTTTAAGACATAATTGCAAAGTGTCTCAAAATAACTAAATAAATCTAAATGTAATCAACATTTGATTGGTCAGTAAATCAAATGTCGATGACATTCAAATAGCAATTGTCAAAAACCTTTCTTTCATTTTGTTGTCAGTTAAGTGCCATACAGGATACACTCTTGGGCGATCATGTCTCGAAGCAGACATGACTGACTAGGCAGAAGATTATCCCGCAGTAGGTTGCCATTGCTTTCTGCGGTAGACTGGCTGCCAGCAAAGGCTATAGAACCCAATCTGTCCTGTTATTTAACCCATAACTGGAAGAAAGTGACGGATTAATACCTTTCCCAAAGGTATTTGTGCATAAGTGAATGCAAGAAATTCAACTGGAATTCAAACTCGGCTTACTGATTTGTCGCTCAGTCGATATCCACTGCACCACAATGCATATCTGATTTTGTTGTACCTTTATAAAATTATGTTCGTTAGTGTATCTATGACATGTGGCACTTAACTGGCTGAATTCAAATTTCTATCTCTTTCTGTATTTCACCAAATGTTATTGTATAACTCTAGATTAAATTTGGAATATAATGAAACATAAATTTATTATTATATAGTACTTTTATGTTAGTAATATTAATATATTATTCTAGTAACTTTTATAATACTAATATAATGCTAAATTTAACCCGAACTATGTCTGTCAGATTATCTCAGCAAAAGAAAATTACAGATCAAATATTTGAAAGAATCGGTGCATCTGCTGGCTAAGAGGATCTCCTTAGCAGGCCTAGCATAGAAATAAATACAATATGGGATTCATTAATAAATAGAAATGACAATATGATGGGAAGCTGTAGTAGTCTCAGCAGAAGACAGATTAACTTTGCGGCTCCAGTTTTGCACTCAGGATTGTCCATGGGACAATAGGCTAGCACAGGGGTTCTCAACCTTTTTAAGCAAAAGCACACTGAGGAACAAGTGGAAATATCATGGCACACTTAGCAAATTTTTTAAAGGGTATACATTTAAATGTTAGGAAATAAAACCACGCATTAAAAAAAAAATGCAAATATGAACTTATTTTATTTGAATGTTTCTGTTCATCTGTTTGTGCAGCTTCTTCTTCATGGGCTGTCTCTTCAGGTTCTAGGCAATCATGGACTTTTATTTGGCTCTGTCCCTTGTCTCTCTTAATATTCTTCTTCTTAGTATCTCTCCCAAGCCTTGTTCTGCTATTCATTTGGTCAGATCTATCAAGTTGCTCTCGCACTGCTTTCCCCTGTCTCTCTTTCCTTCTATCCGTCCTGTGAATATTAAATTCTCCATGCTCTCTTTCCTCATTACGTATCCAAGGAACCTCATCTGTCTCTTCCTGATGTCAAGTATGAGTTTTCTTCTTGTTTGCATCCTCTCCAACACCTCATCATTGCTCACAAGCTTATTTAGTTAAAACCTGTTATTGGGAATTTCCCAATTTTAATTGGTAACAATATTGTGAGGCTGGCAAGAAGAAAGGAACACAATCACAGACAAAAATGTTATAAACTTGTATTTATAGGAAAGAGAGAAAAGAAGAAAGGATAGTCTCTTGCAAGCAGTCAGGTTTACGGAACTTATCTGAAAGATGCATTCTTTTAACAGTTTATATTTCCTGTGTCGTTATAGCTGGGTTGAAGAAATAGAGCCATGACTTCTGTGCTTTAGTTGCTATCAAATCCCCTCACGTATCCTGGTTCTAGATGACGAAGAGAAGACGGGGACGTCTTGTCTGTAAGGTCCCAACAAGCAAAAGAGGAAGGGAGTTTGTAAAACCCACTCATGTGGGGAGTTTAAAAATCTAAGAAGGTAGCCCATGATTGATTGTTTTTCATCCAATCACGGGGCACCCAGTTGGCGACTTGGGAATAATTTTTATACTGTGTCAGTGGTTTTTTTGTAATTTCTTCGATGTTTAGTGAAATGTACAAAAAGAAAACCTTCATTTCTTTTTCAGTTGAGCATCGGCTTTCTTGCTATTTTCTATTTTTTGATGTTATTTTGGGTTGGGAAACCTAATTCACATAAATAAGTAGAAAAATAAAACTGATAAAGCCATTTTAGCTAATGTGGGATAAAAAGTTTAATATTTATTCATTTATTCAAACAATTATGCTTTAGCATTACAACGTATACACATTTTTGTTTGTAAATGGCTTATTTCGTAACCTAGGTTTCAAAGTTTCAGTTGTAGTGGAACTCTGGATCCTGATTGGTCATCAAATCACAAAATTCAAAATACATCAGAGAAGCAGTTTTTCCACAGCTAAAGAAAAAATCATTCTGGGATCCACCCCACGTGACTGGATGCAATATGTAAGGATGATCTCTAACCAGTCACAGTCAGTTGGAGATGGGAGCAGCGAGAGACACCAATAAAATGTAACGAGAGAAGCTTCAAGTCAACTTGGACATTGTCCTCTTTCTCTTTCTCATTATTTCTTTCAACAATTACTACTACGAACAATTTCTTCAACTCTCGATACTCTTAACTCAACTTTATCATTGAACACGAACTCTACGCTTAACTTCTTAATGTTTCTAACTGAACATTAACTTCTACAACTTGTGACATTCTTTCCTTTTAATAAATTACTAATTTTAACATTTAAAATGTATATTTTATTATTCTACTCTTCTACACTAATCCACACATTCCAACTGACAACCAACCTTCTGATGAAAAGCTTCTGATAATAATTATGATGATAAATCTGCATAAAATCCTGTAAGCTGTACGGAGTTTGGTTAAGTCTGACACAAGGCCGAATCAAAGAAACATTAACCAGCTCCCTACACTACACAGTATCTTCAGGCAATTTGCAAAAACTGATTTTACCATTTTACAAATGCTCAAACAGGGATTTTATAAATTTTTTTTAATCATATCACCCCAAGCAAGGCAGTATCGCCACTGATGTGCATGGGGCTATGTAAGAGTGAAAAGACTGGAAAAGAGAAAACAGGATACAAGGGATGAGCCTCTACACCTGTTCAATAGATGTGGGTGGAGTGTGAACCGGGCGATAGTTCAGTCTATCTACTCCAATTGAGAAAAAAAAAAGGAAAAGATAAGTGAAAAGATTGGAAAAGAGAAAGCCGGAAACCACATCCTAAACAGGGAACAAGGGATGAGCCTCTACACCTGTATAAATAAATAATAAGTTGTCAAACCATACAAAGGTGGTAGCATATGCAGATTGTGCCAGGAGGAACAATTAACTGTTTCTTTGTTCCTAGAAAGAAACCATTTCTAAATGAAAAATCAAAAACTTATGTCCAAATGTCATCATAACCATAAATACATACTAAGTTCGTACAAACATGAATGAAACTCTAAGATTCTTAAATAACTCCTCACTAATTGTGAGAATTTCTTGGTTGTTTCAAAATTCCAGTCACACATTCATAAAAAATCTCTTTTCAAGTGTTTGAAAAGCAGTAAAATCAGTTATTGTCAGTCAGTCAGTTAAGTGCCAGAAGTGATACATGCTTGGGCGATCATGTCACAAAAGAGACATGACTGACTGGGCAGAAGATTATCCCACAGTAGGTTGCCATTGCTTTCTGCGATAGACTGGTTGCCGACTAAGGCTATAGAACCCAATCTGTCGTATTAGTTAACCCATAGCTGGAAGGAATAGACGGATTAATACCTTTCCCAAAGGTATTTGTGCATAAGTGAATGCAATCAATTTATCTGGAATTCGAATTCGGCTCCCCGATTTCTCATTCAGAGCCAATATCCAGTGCACCACAGCCTAAAGATATGAAAAGGTTGAAACCTAGGTCGGGGAAATAACTCATTTCCAAATGAAAAATATTCAAAACTTCTACATTTATAATTGAACACTTTTTAATACAACTGTGTACTGGTTTAATTTAATTATGACAAAAAGCTAACTTAATATATATATATATATATATATATATAAGTCATTACAATACTTCATGGCTCGCAACACTGCAGCTGAGAATCCCTGGCTTAGCAGATTAATGCATTTGTTCATGAATATCAATATTAATAACATAAAAGTACTGTATAATAATAAAATTCTTCTTCTTCTTCTATGTGCCCTGTCCCTTCAGGACGTAGGCGATCATGGATCTCCACGTCTCCCTATCCCTTGTGGCTCTTAGTATGTTTGCTCCTGTTGCTCCCGGCAACCCCCGTTCCGTCATCCACCTGATCAGGCCCTGCAAATATGTTATCCGCTGCCTTCTTCTGTCTCTCCTTCCTTCTATCTGACCAGTCAGTATCAGGTTCTCCAGGCTTTCCTTCCTCATTGCATGTCCCAGGAACTTCAGTTGTCTCTTCCTGATGCTCAGCATCAATTTCCTTTTTGTTGCCATTCTTTCTAACACTTCGTCGTTGCTTGTATGCTCAGTCCACGATATCCGTAGCATCCTTCTGTAGAACCACATTTCGGCCGCTTCCAGTTTTGTCCTCATTTTCGATGATATTGTCCAGCATTCACAGCCGTACTGAAGAACTGACATCACGTAGCAGTCTAGCACTCTTTTCTTCGTTTCTATTGAGATCTTCCTGTGTGTTAGTATTTTGCTCATCTTCTGGAACGCGTCCTTTGCCATGCCAATTCGCCTTCGGATCTCCGTGTCGCACTTTCCATCTCCTGTTAGAACACTTCCTAGGTACTTAAATTCTTGGACTTGTTTGATTCTGTTATCCCCCACCTGTATTTGGCATTTTGGGTTGTATCTTTTGCTGATGACCATGCACTCAGTTTTCTTAAAGTTTATTTGTAGTCCCATCTTGTCACTCTCCACTGCTACTTTCTGTATGAGATCTTGCAGTTTCCTTTCCGTGTCCGCAATCAGTACTGTATCGTCCGCGTATCTTATGTTGTTCAGGTTGTGGCCTCCAATAATAAATCCTGGTGTGTCATCTAGGGTCCTCAAAATATTCTCGCTGTATAGGTTGAACAAATCCGGTGAAAAGACACAGCCTTGTCTTACGCCTTTTTCTATCTTTGTGTATCTACTGAGGTCGTTACCTGTCCGTATGCAGGCCGTTTGCTGCCAGTAGCGATTCTTGATTATTCTTATATCTTTGCCGAAAATGTCGAGGTTTCCTATCATTTCCATCAATTCTTTGTGTCGTATTTTGTCGAATGCTTTCGCGTAATCAATGAAATTACGTTTCCTAATTTTCCAAATTTACTCTCAAGTGACAATAATGAGTTCACTCTCTGGGTTGTCTAGTAGAGATTTAGACTGAATAGGATCAGAGTGAGCAATACCTGAACGGCACTAAATCTAAAGATATACCTTGACATGGTAATTCTAAAGGGTCCAATTTGAAATTTTCAGGACAAACAAAGTTGAAGGACTTAATAGTTAAAATATTGTGACAATAACAACAGAGATGTTGAAAAGAGTCCGAATGTAAATAATTGTAACTCCACATCCCAGAATTCAGAGAGAAATTTGTTAAACAGAAAGCTTTTTTTTTTGTTTAAGAAGATAACAATCTGAAAACTTCCATGCCAGAAACCAATCATGTCCCTTTAATAATATGACTAGCTAAACTTATTTATAAATGGAACTTTGTGTGTGTGTCCATTACCTATAGACTCCGAAATGGCTGAACCAATTTCTTGAAAATTTACACAGTTGTACTATAAACATCTGTGAGTGTTCTTAGCTAGGTTTTGTGTCAAGGTACCCCTGATAAATATCGAAAATCGATAATCAAAAAAATCGGATTATAGAAGGAGTGGTCCGATTTTAATCAAATTTGATACACTCATAGACAAAGACATAAGAAACAATATTCAGAAGTTTCAAGGTTACAGTTCTTACAATAGTGCAGAAAATCAAATATATATATATATATATATATATATATATAAAAGGCAAGATGTTTGTGTATTGTCTGTTTATCTGCCTGTATATCTGTATTTTTTCAGCCCTTTTATTTTAGTTTTTGCTTTGGGTTTGGCTCTAAGTAGGTATAATTGTAGTTCTTAGTCTCAGCCATGATACTATTTACTCAGAGGACTTATTTAGCCTTCAAAATTCAGTTTACGACGAAAAACACTGATTTGATATCGAAACACGGAAATCAAAATTTGACTTATATCCATTTATTTTTCTTTCAGTCCACGGTTTCCCTTCAACTGGCAACAACTGTTGCTTTTTAGTCTTTCGTGCCAAGGCCCAAAGAGTCTGGACCATGGATTAGTTTTAAAGTTTTCATTACATTCGAGCAACACCGTGCTATACTGCTAGTTTTACCATAAACAGAAGACTCTAAAAAAAAAAAAAACTTTCTTGTTTACATTTCTAATATAAGCAATAATCACCAGAGAGCCTTTTTCATCCTTCAGCATTAACTCACAATAATGCCGTTTTCAAGAATTAGGACAATAATAATTTTTTTTGAACAAAAACAAAACAAAAGTCCTCCAAAACACATGCTGAAAAATATTATAATTGCAAATAAGATATCAAAATTTTTTTTCTAAACTTTAATATCTCAGGATGACACTCTGACATCTGGACAGAATGTAATGTCATAAATGATTACATAAAAAATTTTGTATGAAAATATATGGATAGTGTAACCTTTCATTCAAGTAGACCTTAACCAAGACGAAAAAAAAATTCTGTTTATTATTGAATGTTTCTTTGGTATAATCAGCACAGACACACACACACACACACACATTCACACACGCATACACACACACACACATATATATATATATATATATATATATACACGCACACATGTGTGTTATATTGTTATGATGCTTTGTGCCAAAATTGTTGTTTTATTTAGTAATTTTCTAGTAGAGAGGCATCTTTGGCAAGCACATTTTTGTCATAAAATTCTCAATATATAAATAGTGTTAATAGGATTAGTGTGGAAAAATTTGTCACTTAGCTGAGCAGAGTCCTGCCAACTTTATGAAACTTCAAAGTTAGCCTGACTCTGCTCTCTGAAGTGACAAACTTCTGCACATTAATATAGTTCTCACTTTGTGCCTCATTATAACATTTGCTATATGAAGCTATAAATATGAATAAATTTAAGTAAAGTAACTAAGGGCTATGTAGAAAATGAAAGATGTTTTATTTCATTTTTTTTTTTTTTTTTTGTCAGAAAATATCTTTTTGGTTGTTTTTAAAATTCTATGATATCTGGGCTGTATTTTCTGATATTTTAAAGAAATTTATGCAAGCAAGATGTCTCCTGGTAGATACTACTAGAAATAATCAGTTAAAAACAGTACTGTAAATTATTCTGAAATTAATCAGAATTATTAATGGATCTTATTTCTTACTCTGTTGAAAGTTCATGTGTTAGGAGAAAATTATTTATCTTACCTTTGATTATAAATTGGTATTTGTTTAAATCTGAACAAAGCATATCGTATCAAATATCTTGTATAATGTTAGAAATGTCACATAGATTACATGGCAGATAAAAATCATATTGTGTGTCAGATAAAAGTTGCATCGATTACTTGTCGGATAAAAGTCGCATCAACTACCTGTTGGATAAAAGTCACATCGATTAACCAACAGATAAACAAGTAATTTTATAATATCAAAAATGTCTCTTCTGTAAGTGAACTGTCAGTGTCATTTTTTGTGAGATTGTTCTGTGTTTTTGTTTTGTTTACTGTGGTTTAGTTTTTGTTTTGTTTGTGTCTTAGTATTTGTTTTCATGCAGTTTGTTTTATTGTGTTTCTTGTTTTATTTTGCTTTTTGTTTTTGCTTGTTTTGTTGTCTTTTTGCTTTGTTTGTTTTTTTGTTTTTTTTCTTTTGTTTTTTCTTTTTCTTTTGTTTTGTTTTGCTTTTTGTTTTTTTTTGTTTTGCTCTTTGGTTTTGCTTTATGTTTAATGTTGTTTTATTTGCTTTTTGTTGGTTTCTATTTTTGGCTTTTTGTTTTTTTTTTTGCTTTGTTGAAATGCCCTTTACATTTATCCATTCTGTCAAGAAAGGTATATTCAAATCTGAGCTTAGTGCAACACAAACCTATGAGTAGGTAACAATGAAGGACTTCACTCACTACAGTAGGCATTAATATCCTGTGAAACTATCTGATTAACCCATTCTTTATAGCAAGGCACACATTTTCTTTTGCAGCATAATAAAGACCAAGTACGTTAGGGTTGTAAATAAGAAAAGCTGCTTTTGTAAACTGTAAATGAAATAATGGCTGAGACATTTTACTTTGGCATTTGAATTTGCTTGTTACCAAAATTAAAATATTTCTTTTTTTACTCTTCTGTTCACATAGCAACCTTTTTCTGAGATTAACAAGTTTTATTTTTGTGAACTTATTAAATATGGGAATACTTTTTTATATCTTTCAATATTTTTGAGTTGACAATTGTCTTTCATTCCTCTAGAGATGGAAAGAAAATGTTATATACTATTTAATTTTTTTTTTTTTTTCAACAAGACAAATTTTAGCTTTGTAAATGGAAGATTTATCTGCTTTTAAAATATTAAACACATTTTTTTAAAAATATCTTACTCTTTTTTCTTTTATTTTTATTATTGTTGATTAAATAAAGCCAGTTATTGAAATCACTTTGCATTAAATTTTATTAAGAAATTTAGTTATGAAAAAAGTTTGTAATAAAATTTTGACATTATTCTTTTATTTGTTTTTTTTTACTTAATGTGTTCATTGAAATCTCATGGTAATCCAAAAGAATCAATTCCTATCTCCAGAAACATTAAAATTTTATTTTCTCTTTTTAATATCTCATTCTTTATACCGGGTTTTTCAGATGTACGTTCTTGGATTTCTTTTGCTTAAAATCTGATTTTTTTCCCCCCCTAACAAAGTGCATTTTTTTTTTACAAGAATAGTGCATTTAGCCTCATTATGAATTTACCACATTATTTCTTGCAGACATTTTAACAAATAACTATTATGATTTTGTACTTAGTATTTTATCAAATGTCGATTACATTAAAATAGTAATTGTCAAAACCTTTCTTTGATTTTGTCGTACCTTTTATAAAATTATGCTTGCTAGTGTATCTATGACAATTCTGTTTCTTCTAATTAGAATCCAAATGGTCTGTTCAAACACGAGCCATTCTGAATTTGAATCCATTGTATATTAAGTTGAAAGGAAGTAGGGAAAAGATAGAATAGGGAGTAAAAGTGGGTGAGAGAAGAAAAATATGTTATAAGAAAGCTAAAGACATGTAAATATAAACAGCAGAAAGTAAAAAGTACTTATATATTTGTCAGATCACCAAGGTGGGTACGATACACAGAAATAGTATGCTGTGGTTTTATTCAGTACAATATCCAGTGTTAAACAGATATACACAGAACAGTACAATAGTTACAAGAACAGACAAGACAGAACTTATAACACGAAGAGGAGGGATTTAGATTACAGTAGTTTCCAAAGTAATCAGTCTGAATATTACTTGAATGACACTTGAATATTACACCTCAAATGCTACTATTCTTTACTTAAATAGACCCTTTCAGGCCATGGGTCATTCCATCATTGATGGTGCTGCAGGGGTGTCAGCCACTCTGCAACAATATTGATAACAAAGATTGAGCTTATCAAAAAGTTTGAGTATTTCTGGAAAATAATGCAATTAAAATTGAAAATTTGGAAATGAACAAACTCAAAGTTATAAACCAAAAATATATATTTATTTGTTCAATTTTGATTGGAGTGACTCCTTTGTAATTCTGGTTGGTGAAAGTATATTGAGCTCCATAGTTGATAGTTTATAAGTCAAACTTTGGTAAAAGTCAAAAACGTGTTTAATATAAAAACTTGTTGTGGATGTCAATCTGCTGTTCCCTTGGCTCCCAGAAGGGCAGAAATAAGTATTAAGCAAACGACTACTTGTGACACACTTGGCTTCTTTCTCTGACAGCTCCTCCTCACATTCTACCTTTCAGATGTCGATTTATATCCCTTAAGTCAGGGCTCCAGCCTACTGACATGAAGTTTGGTTTCAGCTAACATCAAAGGTCTCTTTGTTACAATCTTTTTGATTGGCCAAAATTCTTTCATTTGAATTGATAATGGTAAATTCTGTTTGTATAATGTTTCCTCCAAAAAATGTTAAGACTAAGATGTAATTTCATGTATTTGTAATCCTTACATATAAGTTGCTCTTTGGATCTTCTTGATAGAATCCAAAGAATCTGCAATGCTATTAAACCTTACCCGGCATCTCAGATTCAGACAATTTCCCACCACTTTAACATAGCTTCCCTGTGCTTTTTCTATATATAATTAATACAGTGGTTCCAATGAGGATTCCTTTTTGGCACCTCAACTTCAGGAATTTAAGTGTAGTATTAGATTGACAGCTAGGTCTCGTAATTTTACAGTTGAAATGTCTGGAAAGAACCATAAGTTAATAGTTGCTTTGCATGTTTCACTTGTGGAATGCTATTCTAGCTTCTTGTTTTTCAGTCTGGTCCTGGGCATGATGGTAAACTGCATCTGGCATCAAGGCCTCTGATTAGAAAGTTGTGAGGAGCATGGAACCACCTCTTAATTGCTGTTGTTCCCAGATCCACTCTGACCAAGAGTAATAGCACCTGTTAGGATCCCAGCTATGGGCAAATAGTTAACCCCCAAACTGGGGTCAAAATACTATGAAAGTATGAAAATGCACTTTTATAGAAACATATACATAAAAATAGTTTTTATTGAAAGATATACATTTTTGAAAAAAAATTCTCAACAAAATATTTTTGAATACAAAACTAGAAGACATTTTCAGTTTTCTAAAAGAAAAATAATAAAGACAAAAACTTTTCATTCAAATCTGTTTAAATCAACCTTCTCACAATAACCGAACATTTAAAAAAAACCCTTAAAACCCCACCTTTTTGACATTAAATAACCCACAGATTGATATGCCATTAAACGAAACTCAAACTCTTGTTTTTCAGTCAACTTTCATCTTCAAAAATTGAAATGAAATTTCAATCTTTATCTTTTTATTGTTTTCTCTCTTTAATAAGGTTTTTCTATTTCTCATATTCTTTCACTCTAAGTAATACCCTATGTCTTTGTAACTTTATTGCCTTGTTTGGATTGAAATGATTAAATAAAAATGTGTGCTTCTTATAAGATGTAATCCATTTAAATGGTCTGCTTTAGACCTTTGCTTGGTCTTGTCTGACTAACCTAAACTTTGTATACATCAATTTTCATTACATTTTTTTAGCATCCTGTCAAACTGTAAATGCATACTCTTGAGATATTTTCCATATAACAAAAACAATTCTTGTTATTAATCTTCCTTCTCCTAAATTTTTTTCGTTTTCTCATTGTTTTATGCTCAGTAACCCTTTGTAAGTTTCTTGAATGTGTGTTGTGGTGCAGTGGATATTGACTTGGAATAAGAAATCAGAGAACCAAGTTCAAATTACAGTTTAGTTCCTTGCATTCACTTGCATGCAAATTCCCTTGGGAAAAGTATTAATCTGTCTCTTCACTCCACCTATGGGTCAAATAACAGGATAAACTGGTTCCCGTTTCCTTAGTTGGCAACCAGTCTACTGCAGAAAGTAATGGCAACCTACTGTGAGAAAATCTTCTGCCCAGTCAGTCATGTCTCTTTGGAGACATGATCACCCAAGCGTGTATGATGTATGTCACTTAACTGACTGAAACCCTCATATCTCAGTGGATTTATTGCCTTGCTTGGGTTGAAATGATTAAACTTATTTATTTGATGTAGCTGATGCCAGATTAATGTTGACACTCTTTTACTGGTCATCTCCTGAGCATTAAAACGTATTGTCATGTTTTCCTCTTGGTTGAAGATTTTGTGATGCTAATTGATAGCTTTAGACATGCATATGTCATGCAACATACACTAGCTGCTAGGTATTAAATGCATGAACAAATGGTAAATTTATAAATGTGCAAAATGGATTCTGACAAGAAAAACTTCCTGGCCCAACAGTGATCCAAACTTCCTAGTAGTAGATGCTAGCATACTATTTAGTTACTTCAACTGTAAGCTGCTGAGACCTAGCTGCCAATATAGTACTGTGCTTAAATTCATAAAGTCAATGTACCAAAGAGAAAAGCTCATCAGAACAATTACCAAGAGAATATTTCCACGAAAGCCACAGGGAAGCTGTGTTATGGCAGTGAGAAAGTGACCAAAATTGAAAACTAGTTGGCATATTCAATAGATTCCTCAAATTCAGCAACTGGAAAAACTGACAATTGGGGAATTTTAATTGTATCTTTTCAATAACAGGAACCAAGAAATCAGCTAGAATATTTTAAAAAATCTTTTGTATGATATGACATTCAGGACGTGGTTGATCATGGTTCTCCACAACTGTTATGTCGTGAGTAAGAATAAATAACTCAACAACAGGAATAGGTTAATTGTTGTATTCCGTGAAAATAGTATTTACAAAGGTTATTAGTATCCAATACAAGAATAAGGGTAATCGTCTCAACCATCGTAAGACGTAGTATGAGCAATGGGTACTTCTGGGTTGTCACCGAAAGTCTACGACTGACTTTTCGATCGGCTGCTCAGTTCACTCTCTTATGTAGATGCCACCATTACTTTACATAGTAATGGAATAGTTCATTATAGCCGAATAGGCGCGGGCGTCCCAACAACAACTTTCTGTCATATGTGGTAATGTTTTTCTTTTTACTATCTCTCCTAATCCCTGTTCTACCAACCAAGTACACAAGCTCATTAGGTATATTATTCACTGTTTTCTTGTCTACCTTACCTTCAATATGTCTTGTGAATGCCATATTCTCTAAGCCTACTTTCTTCATTATGCATTTTATAAATTTGAATGGTTTCTTTGTGATTCCAGTTATGTCCCTTTAGCTTCCATTTTGTTTAAAACTTCCTAAAACATGTTTAAGTCCATTGTATTCTCAGCATTATTCTGCTGAACCAAATTTTAGTTGTTTTGAATTTTTGTTCTTAAACTCCTGCAAATAGCTCATATGATATTTTGCCTGATTGACAACAGAATATAAAATGCAATATCTTCTTCTATGTGCCCTATCCTTTCAGGACGTAGATGATCCTGACTTTCCACGTCTCCCTATCCCTGATGGCTCTTAATGTTTTCTCCTGTTACTCCACACAACCCCTGTTCCATCATCCAAACCCTTTAAATATGTTATCCGCTGTCTTCTTCTGTCTCTTTTTCCTTCTATCTGGCCTGTCAGTATCAGGTTCTCCAAGCCCTCCTTCCTCATTGCATGTCCCAGGAACTTCAGCTGTCTCTTCCTGATGCTCAGTATTAATTTCCTTTTCATTTCCATCATTTCCAAAACCTCATCATTGCTCACATGTTCAGTCTATGATATCCGCAGCATTCTTCTGTAAAGGCACATTTCCACTGCTTCAAGTTTTTTCCTCATCTTCAATGATATTATCCAGCATTCACTACCATAATGAAGAACTGACATTACATAGCAATCTAGCACTCTCTTCTTTGTTTCTAGGGAAATTTTCCTGTGTCTTAGTACTTTACTCAGTTTCTGGAACGCATCCTTTGCCATGCCAATTTGCCTTCAGATCTCTGTGTTGCACTCTCCAAGGCTCAATCATGGTTTTTCACAACAAAATGCAATATATGTTCTTTAAAAAAATGATACATAAAATGCCATTTAATGATTAACCCCCACCCTCTCTCTCTCACACACACACACACTCAAGAATGCAAAAAGAGTTATTTAAAAACTGAAGATTGACTTCAGTACTTTAAGCAATGTTTGTGCCTAAATTGAAAAAGAAATATGCAGCTGAACTTTGAAATAAACTGAATCAAATTTTATTTAGGAAGTTGGAGAGGGCAGTAGACTTTAAACATAAGTTTTTCAAGGACATTGGCACTAATGGCTCTCCACAATTTGTCCTTTGTAGCTCTTAATAACATTTATCTCTTCATCATCTCTCTCCAACCCTGTCCCACCAACCATTCACTGACACTCACCAAGTAGGTTACGCGTTGCTTTTCTTTGTCTCTCTTATATTCAATCTGTCTAATAAGCATCAAAATTTCTTTATTATGTGCCTCAAAAATTTCAAATCTCTAATGCCATGTATAAGTGTCTTTTTTGTCTATATTTCTGAGATAAGGTAGTATTTACAGTATTTATGTTATTCGGACTATTGTCCTCATCTTTGCTGCCATTTGTATGACATCTCGGCCATTATACACTCCGGCCTTCTTCAGGCATTAGGAATTTTCAACCAAACCTTTTATTACGATCAGTGGGGTATATGAACTTCATTCCTTGTGGGAAGCCTCAATTGGAAGTCATGAGTTATCTCCCTCTAACCCTACAAGTTATTTGTTCACTACTGCTATAGCCTGGTACTGAACTCGCAACTCTAAGAGTATTATGGTAAAACGCACCTATTCCTCAAATAATGGACTCTCCCTCCTATATTAATAAGAGTTATCAGGAAGTTAACTCAAGAAGTTCTTGGAAGTTTTAGAGAGTTCTTTAGAGTTCTATTGGGTTCAGTTGAACTACTAGGTAGTTGATATTAGTCGACATTTAGCCAAATACTAAGGAGTCAGCTTTCAGTGGAAGATTACCAACTTCCTAACATTTAGGGTGCACTAAGTCAATTAGCAACCGACATAGCATGATTATAACTTTCAGCGCAAAAATTACTCCACAACAAAGAGTCAAGTCAGGAACTAACCAACGTCTATCTCCACTAGGCCATGTGTCTTTTAATGGCAACAAAGATGAGGACAATAGTCCGAATAATGTAAATAATGTGTCTTTTTGTTGCTGTTGTCTCTAGAACTTTATCACTCACCATGGTATTCTCAGCATCTTTCTGTAGAATTACATTTCTGCTGTTTGAAAACTCTTCTAGAGCCTCGAGCAGATGTTCCAGCATTCACTGCCATATAGAAGGACTGATTTGATAATAACAGTTCATTTGTTTTTTCATTTGTTTCTTTATGATACTTTTTTATTTCTTAATACATCGCTTAGCTTTTTGAATCTGTTGACAGATTTGTATCTTTTTTTTTAGTCTGACTCATATCTCATCATGTCCTCTTTCTTGTTTCATTTTTCTTTTTTTTTTGTTTTTGTTTTTGTTTTTGTTTCGCCTTCAAAAATCACTATTTCTTGTCACTTAGTTGTTCAGCTACTTGATACTTCATTAGCCTACCCAAAAGAAAGCACGATTCAAACAATGTTCTGACATCTTACAACTTTACACCACAAATCATCTTCTGAGCAGTGAAATTTCCCCAGCAACATTGTGAAAGTGTTCAAACGGAAGCAAATACCATAAAAATCTTCAAATAAAAGCTGTGCTGGTATGGGGTAAGGGATCACTCGAGTGTAATTTAAATAATGTAAAACTTCCACTTCTATCCATCTGCCACCAACAAAATATTCAAATCTATTCCACAAGAGACATCGACTTCCCAGTGAATGAACTTGTGGACAGCTGTGAATGTTGACTTTTTCTATCTTTTACGTTTTTTGTTTTTTCTTCTTTCTTTTCTCCTTTTTTCTCTTTTCTTTTTTTCCTTTATTCTCTTTTCCTTTTTTACTTCTTTTCCTCTTTCTCTTTTCCTCTTTCTCTTTTTCTTTTTTCTTTTTCTCTTTTTTCTCCGTTTTCTTTTCTTTTTTCTTTTTTCCGTTTTCTTTTCTTTTTTCTTTTTTCTCCGTTTTCTTTTTTCTTTTTTCCGTTTTCTCTTTTTTCTCCTTTTTCTCCTTTTTCTTTTTCTTTTTTCTTTTTCCTTTTTCTCCTTTTTCTCTTTTTTCTCTTTTTTCTCCTTTTTCTCTTTTTCTTTTTCTTTTTTCTTTTTCTTTTTCTTTTTTCTTTTTCTTTTTCTTTTTCTTTTTTCTTTTTTCTTTTTTCTTTTTTCTTTTTTCTTTTTCTTTTTTCTTTTTTCTTTTTCTTTTTCTCCGTTTTCTCTTTTTTCTCCTTTTTCTCTGTTTTCTCTTTTTTCTCCTTTTTCTCCGTTTTCTCTTTTTTCTTTTTCTTTTTCTCGTTTTCTCTTTTTTCTTCTTTTTCTGTTTTCTCTTTTTTCTCCGTTTTCTCTTTTTTCTCCGTTTTCTCCTTTTTCTCCGTTTCTCTTTTTTCTCCGTTTTCTCTTTTTTCTCTTTTTCTTTTTAGTTAGGCCTTTCTAGAAAATATTTACTTTTATCTCTGAATTGCTTTCTGGCTCCTTCTGTAGAACTTAAATTACAAATTAACCAAATTTTGATTCCAGAGCCTTCTTCATCATTACGCGGAAAGGGTCTGGATGCTGAAATCATTACTCCAAATATTGGGTTGATGGATAAAATTCTTTTTTATTTTTTAACTAATTTAGAGCATGCCAAAAGTCAATTTTTTTTAAACTAAGGACAATGTTTTAACCAACTATCTATTCATCTATACGCATATAAATGTATTAAGAAAAAAAATGTGTATTTATTATTAATATATATAAATAAAGACAAAAATTACTTACCTTAGCTGATATATTTTGTTCTCTGAAAGACTAATAGAAACACCACCTAATATCAAAATTGCATAATTTAGAAAATTTGATTAAACTGTCAAAAGTTTGTCTACTTCTGTGTTTGTTGGTTTAATATTAGTCATTTTTCTTTTTTCTTTTTTTTTGCTAAAATTCTTTTTTCTTTTTTTTTTTTTTTTTTTACAAATATTATTTAAATAAGTTTGTGGCAGAGTTACAAACCATATGTAACTCCACACATACATTTTTATATTTAAAATAAAATTAAATTTGATTGAAAGAAAAAACAAATTCTTATAATAATAATGTGTATTTTCAATAAATATAAAAACCAAAAGCCAATGAAGATTGAATCAATGTTGTAAGCAATGTTTGAGAGAATTAAAATGTTCATTTAAAAAGTTCACAATGTGAGACAAAATAAAAAAAAAGTCATGAATAAAAGTAGAGTTGTCTCACTTAAACAATATTTAAATGTTCTACTGAAATGTAAAATGGATTACTTAGATATATAATGCAGAATAGTAATTAATAGGAGATTTTTGGGTGAATGTTCAAGAATGTAAGTGACAGAAATTAGGATTGAAAAATTATGTGAATATTTCAATAAACGGGAATGACGTAAAGTTTGTCAAAAAATACAACTTGGCAAATAAGAGTGAACGAGTGAATGAATTCTTCTTTTTCTGATTGCTGTAAATGAGCAAAAACAAAGATTAAGGGTCAACAGATGGGTAAGAAGAAATATTTGTTGAAGTTGGATTTTTAAAATTGACTAGCAGTATAGCCTGGTGTTGCTTGGGTGTAATGAAAGCTTTAAATCTAATCCATGGTCCTGGAGCTCAGACTCAGCCTAAAAAATATTTGTGTGAAGTTTGGTGAGAATCAGATGAAAATTGTGGATTTGTATAAAGGACATATAGACAGATAAACAGACACACACACAAACATCTTGCTTTTATATATATATATATATATATATATATATATGTATATATCAATTTTCTGCACTATTGTAAGAACTGCAACCTTGAAACTTCCAAATATCATTTCTTATGTCTTTGTCTATGAATGTATCAAATTTGATTAAAATCGGACCACTCCTTCTATAACCTGATTTTTTTCAATTATCGATTTTTGATATTTTTCGGGGGTACCTCAAAGGTGTACTATATTTGTAGAATAAAGTGCTCAATATCAGAGATATAGCATGTTGTAAATATAAAAGTGAGCATTGAAGTCAATATTCAGAGGTGACAGATGCAATCATCAAGCTACAAGTGTTTGGTTTTTCCTCAACTACATATATATATGTGTCAGTAATGCATTGTACGTAATCCTGTTAATGTCTATTTTGATGCAGTGGGGGTAGTTTATTTATTTAAATACATTTATTTTACCTGTTTTTATTTTTGTATTTATTTATCTTTTTGGCTTTTAATGTTTAATTTAATATATTTATTTGAATTTGTTACTGATTTACTTTTTAATTTATCTATTCTAATTTGTTGTTATGGCTACAGTGGTTTGTTAATTTGTTTATTATGGGCTTGGATTAGATCATTTGTTCTTTATTATTATTTATTCTTTCAAGTTTGCAATTTTTAAGTAACATTGTTGGATTGTAGATTGTTTTCAATTTCAATGGCTTGGCAGAATCATGGTAATGACATAAATGAGGCAAAGAATAAGTTTGTCCAAGAAACTATGTTCTAAAATACACAAAAAATAAACAGATGATAACATGTTAAATGAATATTTAATATGGCTGTCTTTAATAGCATTCAGAGCTTCTATCTTATTAGTCATTAAATCATTCATTGCCTCCAAAAAATGAACAGGTAGGGAATTGCATTGTTTTAGACAGCAATATTTGAGAAATTTTTATCTTTGACTAGCAGTATAGCCCAGTGTTGCTCGGGTGTAATGAAAGCTTTAAAACTAATCCATGGTCCTGGAGCTCACACTCTTTGGACGGTGGCACAAAAGACTAAAAAGCAATAGTTGTTTCCAGTTAAAGCGAAACTGTAGACTGAAAGAAAAATGAATGGATGTAAGTCAAATTTTGATTTCCTGGTATCGATATCAAGTAAGTTTTTTTCGTCGGAAACTGAATGTTGAAGGCTAAATAAGTCCTGTGAGTAAATGGTATCATGGCTGAGACTAAGAACTACAATTATAGCTACTTAGAGCCAAACCCAAAGCAAAACCTAAAATAAAAGGGCTGAAAAAATACAGATATACAGGCACACACACAAACATCTTGCCTTTTACATATATTATCGATTTTCTGCACTATTGTAAGAACTGCAACCTTGAAACTTCTGAATATCGTTTCTTATGTCTTTGTCTATGAGTGTATCAAATTTGATTAAAATCGGACCACTCCTTCTATAACCCGATTTTTTCGATTATCAATTTTCGATATTTATCGGGGGTACCTCAACACAAAACCTAGCTAAGAACACTCGCAGACACTTATAGTACAACTGTGTAAATTTTCAAGAAAATCGGTTCAGCCGTTTCGGAGTCTATAAGCAACAGATACACACACACACAAACAAAGTTCTGTTTATAAGTAAGTTTATATATATATATAATATGATGATAGGTTAGGTTAGAAAATGGTTTGGAAAACATTTTCTGTCTGGCAGATTTTAGTGGTTAAAATGGAATGGAAACCAGCATTATCCTATTGGAGTCCAATATTTAGATCTGGAGAGTCTTTGGGCAATCAAAAGCAATCTGGTATTTTTTATTTAAAGTTCAAATCTTTACTGTCACCATTTTTGATAGCCAAAGACAGATAAACAAGATATTTTTCACTGAATCTAAGTAACTTTTCAGGTGCATTACTGGCTAACGAAAACTTGCTTTCATAATTAAAAGTCACATGAGAAAAGCTCTTTGTAACAAAGTGGCATTGGACGATGTCATTTTTGACAAAGCTGTTTAAGAACAGGGCTTAAGTTCTTAGGTTAATGTTTTGATTTTGTAACACACTTACTTGGTTTGGACAAAAGTGTTCCTAGTGCAGCCTCTTCTCGAATCAATTTCCTTATATTCTATACTCAATCTTTTATATAAACTATTCTATGATAGAAATGAATTGCAATTATTTATTAAACAAATCTAAAGACTTGAATTTATGTTAAAAAGACATAGCAAAATCTGATTGTATAGCAAAAATCATAATTTTATTTTTGTAGTATTATGTTATAAGAATAAGATTTGCGTTCAATTTCACATCAGGCCAAGAGAGCCAGGTTGATATAAGCCTACACCTAGTTACTGAATTCAGAAGCACATGACCTCAAAATTTCATACGGTTTTGCAACAGTTGGAAAAAATAAAATGTGCTGCTATATAAACCACCACCCTAAAGAGGAGTTGCATAGTTTCTTTATGAAAATATGCAATACATGTAGGTAAAAATATATATTTTTATTGACTTGACAAAATACAGAATATTTTATATTAGTTTACAGTTTTATATTAAAAATCTTTGATCAAAGAAATTTATTATTCATCACTACTTATAAAGCCAATGAATATTCCTTAATCTAAATAATGAGAATAACACTAATTCACATACTTTGTAAGATGGAATAAAGTCACAGATGTATATTGTAACGTCATTTTCAAAAGGGATACAAATGTGGACGTTTCACATGACATTTTGTCAAAATTGCATAGTCTCTCTTGATCTTCATCAGATGACTAAAATTAGCATGACTCATGGAATGAGAACAATTTACCCCAGTGTTCAAAATAAAGGGTTTGGTTCAAAATTTGAATCACCTGAAAAAAATTGGAGTGTACAATGGTGAAAACGTAAATGTGATAAATATGAGGACAACAGTCTAAACAATGTAAATAATGTAAATACCTCATCATAGAAATATATCAGTCAGTTAAGTATTATACATGACACATGCTTGGACAATCATGTCTCAAAAGTAGATTACCATTACTTTCTGCAGTAGACTGATTGTCAACCAAGGCTACAGAACCTAATCTATCTTGCTATTTAACCCATAGCTAGATGTAGAAGGGATGGATTAATACCTCTCTCTGCGTATAAGGACACATGGCTCAATGGATATAGATGTTGGTTATTTCTTGTGACTTGACCCAAAGAGTTGAGTTCAATACCAGTCTACAGCAGTGGTGAACAAGTACTTACAGGGTTAGGGAGAGATAATTCATGACTACCAGAAATGGCTCTAGGCATGGAATAAGAATGATATAGCCCAGTAATTGTAATAAATGTTCAGTTCAAAATTCCTAGCGCCTGAAGAAGAGTGGAACATACAACGCCCAAAATGTCATACAAAATGGCAACAAAGATGAGGACAATATTCTGAACAATGTAAATACTACCTCATCTCAGAAATATAGAGTTTTATTTTTTTATTTTTCTGAAACTATGGAATTTATGCTCCATTCAGATCAAGAAATCCTATTAAAAAAAAAGTCCCCCTAAACTAATAATTCCCAGTGGAGCATAGACCATTGATGACCTCTTGCCATTGACAAGGGAGTTGTCAATGCTTTTATAATTTCCTTTTTGTTTTTTTGTTTTTTACAGGTAAGGGTATTGACTCTATGCAAATCCCTTTATCCTTCAAGGGAGGAAACAGTTAAGTACCATATGTGTTACATACTTGGGTGATCATGTCTCTTTCAGTGCATGACTAACTAGGGAGATTTTCCCACAGCAGATTAAAAGTCCTTTTCAAAATTACTGTATTTAAGTCTCAAGAACAAAAATGAAGTCAACAGATATAGATTCAAAGTAGTCCTGAGAGCTACACATTTGTTAGACATGTTTATCATGATAATGTTGTCTCCAGTGAACTTAGCTCACTGGTGCACTCTATGTATAAATTTACACAAGCTACTAGACTATCAACAAGGTCCCACCCTTATACAGTGAAACCGATAAAATCTAACCGCAATTTCTACTCTAACAGCTCTTTTCTCACACTTCCCACCTGTTGAATTCCCTTCTGTATACTTGCTTCCCTGACAGCTACAGTCTCCAGGAATTTAAATGTAAGGTCAATAGACATCCCCTATCTCACTAATTCACATCCTTTCTCTCAAGCTCTTTTCTCCATTCACTCCACCCCCATCACACCAGTATTCTCATCCTTCTATTACCCTACTCCTGATACCCCCTATAATCTGCCCCTCTTTCTCATCACTTTCTCCTATGTAACCTCCTGTGCAACAGTGACAGTAAAACTGTTTTGTTTAGGGTGAAATGAATAGAAAAAAAAAAGAAGAAACAGATGAGAAAAATACTTAAAAAAAAAAAATGAAAGCAATACATAAACTCTAGATTAAGTAGTTGAAGAAATTGTAATTTAACCATTTCTAAAAGATATTTTGAACATATTTTACTCAATTACAAAGCCAAATGGATGATAGTTCAAATCATTTAATTTTCATCTGTAATGTATTGTGTCTGGCCTTATTTGCAATTTTAGGAAAATGGAAGCGACAAATCAAATTTTCTCATTTCCCAAGTGTTCAGTGTCATTTTATTATCCATGTTCGCATAGGGATATTTATTATGTATAAGTATCTCAGCAGAAAGCATTTTGCTTTCAAAAAGAATAAAATAAATCTCTCTTGCTACTTGTTAATTCCCATGTTAAATTTTTGGATGGAACAAATAATTTAAATTTTCCTGTTTGGAATTTAAATGAATAATTAGAAGTTTGAGAATTTTAGAGATTTCACTATAATTAGAATATGTCACTAAAATATGACAAAATATTTTTTTTTATTTTGTTTGAATAATTGAATTGCTTCTTTGCATTCTGATTGTTTCTAAAGAAATAATGTTTATCTTTTAAAGGCTTATGCAAGTGAGAAAGATTGATGAAAAAAAGAAGCTAAAACATTGTTGCAGTCATGCTGAGAATGTAGAAAAGTTCAGCATTTTTTATAGATTTGTATGATAGACACTAAGAAATCATTTTTTAAAATCAGTATCGATTAATCACTCTAGATCAGGTATATAAAAAAAATTATTTAAATTTAAATTAAAGTCCAATCTGCTATGTAAATTCATTTAAAAATTTTAAACCTTTAGCGACATTATCTGTAGCAACATCAGGAACATTCATTGTGTGTTTGCAACCCTTCCATCATTGTGTGTTTGCAACCCTTCCAACACTGGCAGATGGCAATCCTTCTGACATCGGCACTTGGCAACCCTTTCGGCGTCGCCCTTTGGCAACCCTTTCGGCGTCGGCCTTTGGCAACCCTTTTGACGTCGGCCGTTGGCAACCCTTTTGGCGTCGGCCGTTGGCAACCCTTTCGGCGTCGGCCATTGGCAACCCTTTCGGCGTCGGCCGTTGGCAACCCTTCCAACGTTGGTGGATGGCAATCCTTCCAACGTTGGCGGTTGGCAACTTTGCCAAGCTGTTAACATTTCCAACATGAAAAGATCAAATTAATAGTTTGAATGAACTGAATAAGTCAAGAACTATTGACACTTTAATTGATAAAAGTACAAAAATCCTCTTTACATGTGAACAACTAAATTAAACATGAGCGTATGTATATTTAATTCCACAATGAACATATGTCTGTTTTGGCTTTTCAAACAATGACTTACATTTCACTTCTTGTTCAGGCTCAATAGTGGTGGCAAGAATATAATGGAACACTGATATATTCTGCTACATTGGCTGCAGGGAAAACTTTCAGAATAAATTTTTAATGAATCTCAGATTTATGTCTCTTTGAAACTGGTTTTTAACTTTTTCATTTCAAAGAGATAAAACCAAGAAAACTGTTTGTTGCTATGTTTATCTGTCCATACCTTTTTACAGACAAGTGGAATTAATGCAAAAAGGGAAGTCTTTATCAAGTCACTGTGTCACTTTGTTATTGCTTTACTGATCAAAGGATATCCTGGAACAATTCCTGTTGCCATGCTTACCAGTGTTTTTCACTGGAATAACTCAATATCCCAGGAGGTATGTGTCATTTTTAAGGAATCTTTGTATCTCTTTGATGACCATTCTATCTTGCTGACTCAGAGAGTTCACCAAACAAAAAATTTTCTTGACAAAAATTTTCATTTTTATTAGGTAAGCTTCTTATCAAAACCATACAATCAGGTTTCCTCTGCAACTTGATGTTCTCAAAATAAAAATATTGATCAGCAATATAATCGATCTTGACTTAGCAGTCTGCCTTCATTCACTTTCTCACTGATGTGATGTGACTTCCCTCTGTTTTTTCTATAAGTATTTTCATGGCTTTTTCCCTGATCTCCTGACCACATATATTTAGGCATATTACTAGATTGGACTATAGGTCCCACCCATTTTTACTGTCAAACTAGTTAAATGTAACCACCCCTTCTACTTAAACAGTTTCTTTTCTCACACTTCCCATTTATGGAACTCCCTTTCATTTTCTTGCTTCCTTGATAGATACAATTTTCAGCAATTTAATTGCAAATCCTGATAACTCCAATCTCCAAAAATTTAATTTCAATCACCATCTATCTTCTTGAATTCTATTCATTTTTTTATTCCCACAATTCCCCTTATACTCTCTGTAAGCCCTTGCATACTCACCTTTTGTGGGGTGAAATGATTAAAAAATAAATAAAAATAAAGTTGCCACAAGAAAATCAGAGCTTTATGCTTAAAATGCTTAATTTTTGGACAAACCGAATCCTTGTTATGCTATTAAATGTGATGTTAATACAAAATGTATATTTTCTCATGATATTCACTTGTTATATTTAAGAAGTTGAGTAAAGTATTAAGAAACGGGACAATTTCGCTAGAAACAAAAAGTACTGGATTGCTATAAGATGTCAGTTTTTCAATATGGCCATGAATGCTGGACAATATCATCAATGATGAAGAAAAAACTTAAAGCAACTGAAATGCGGTTGTACAGAAGGATGCTGCGAATAACATGGATCGAGCATGTGAGCAATGATGAGGTTTTGGAAATGATGGAAATGAAAAGGAAATTAATACTGAGCATCAGGAAGAGACAGCTGAAGTTCCTGGGACATGCAATGAGGAAGGAGGGCTTGGAGAACTTGATACTAACAGAGCAGATAGAGGGGCAAAAGAGACAGGGGAAAGCAACGGATAACATATTTGAAGGACCTAATCAGGTGGAACCAGGATTACCTGGTGTAACTGAAGGCGTGCTCAGAGCCACTAGGGATAGGGAAACGTGAAAGGCCATGATCACTTGTGTTCTAAAGAGACGGAGCACATAGAAGAAGAATAACATTCAAGAAAGAGTACTTATAGTTAATTATTATTAATGCTGCCAATGCCTTTTTGTCTGACAGGATTTAGGCTAAAAAAAATTATAAAGATTTCTTGAATGTTGATCCTTTTTGATTCTTCAATGACAGGAATAATTAAAGACTTTTTCTGTCAAGAATTAAAATTCTTCAAGATATTTTTTCCTTTTTTTTTTACAAGATTGCTTTTTTATTCTTGTGAAATAGCAGAAAAAATTTATAAATCTTTATGAAGAGATAACTGAAGCGAATCATAAGTGAGTACATGTCTCGTTTTCAATTGCTATTTAATTTCCAAAGTTAGTTTTCTCTCTTGTACGTTAGGTCATGCAGTAACTATTTGGACAAATTTTTTTGCCAAATCTTGTGTATCTGATTAACAAAAGTACAAATAGTAAAAAATAATATACTTTTTGAGAACATCAAAAATAAGCATGTTAAGAATTATTTAAGAATTGTGGTGAACCCTCAGACCCATCCAACTATCGCCCTATCAGTCTTTTACCGATATTCGGGAAAGTATTTGAGGCCATAATCAATGCTGAAATAGGTCATCATCTCACTGCCCACAAACTCTTCTCTGACAGGCAACATGGCTTCCGCTTTGCCAGGTCCACGGCCGACCTGCTAACAACTGTAACGGAGTACATGCTACAGGCCCTTGATGAGTCTGACGAGGCTCGCGGTTGCTCTGGGCATCTCCAAGGCTTTTGACAGGGTTTGGCACTCTGGCCTCCTATGCAAACTACGGGGTTATGGTATTACCAGTCGCCTGCTTGACCTAATCCAATCTTTTTTAAATAACTGCAAAATGAAGGTCGTTTTGAATGGGCGTGCCTCTTCATCCCACAGCACGAATGCTGGTGTCCCACAGGGCTCTATCCTGGGCTCGACGATCTTCTTTATTTTCATCAACAATCTCCCAGATGAGATCAAGTGCCAAGTAGGCATCAACACAGATGACACTACAATATACTCCCGCACCAGTAAGAAACCTGTCGTGGCGGACAGACATAATCTCACTGCTGACCTTGAATGGGATCTACACTCTGTGGTGAACTGGGGCAAGAAGTGGCTTGTCAACTTCAATTTGTCTAAGACCAAGCTGTTGTCTGTCAAACATTACAGGCAACCTCTCCTGCATCGCATAACCATGGACCAAGCGATTCTCCTAGAGGGCAATACACTATGCCTCCTCAGACTTACCCTGTCCTCAGACCTCAAATGGAACCACTATATTGAATCCATAGCAAAATCTACTGCTAAGAAGGTTGTGTCACTATGTCGATCCAGGATGTTTTTTCCGCCTGAATCCATCCTGCATATATACAAGTCAACCATCCGTCCGTGCATGGAGTACTGCTGCCATTTATGGTCAGGCGCCCCCGCCGTTCTCATCAGTGTTCTTGACAGGCTCCAAAGGAGAGTCTGTAATGTGATAGGTACTGATCTGGCGGCTCGACTGCAGCCACTTCCCCATCGTCGAAATGTGGCCTCCCTTTGTCTGTTCTATAAATACTTTCATGGCTTCTGCTTGGACGAACTTAAGTCACTGGTGCCTCCTCAACAGGTGTTTACTCGTGCAACCAGACTGGCAACTGGGTCCCACCCATTCACAGTCAGGTTAGCCAAATGCAGACGACAATTCTGCTTCTGCAGCTTCTTCTCTCGCACTTCCCGCCTGTGGAACTCGCTCCCATATTCTTGCTTTCCTGACGGCTACAACCTCCAGAAATTTAAATGCAAAGTCAATACTCATTTACTAACCACTGGACTCTAGCTCTCTCCCCACCCCCATATAACATTCCCTTTCTCTCCACCTATGTATCTATCATCGCACCTGCATTTTCAGCTTTCTATTGCTCCTTTCTAACTAGTTTGTACTCCTCGCTCTTTTCTAATTAATCTTTTTTACAGTTATGTAGCCCCCTGCACATCAGTGGCATTTCTGCCTTGCTCGGGGTGAAATGATTAAAAAAAAAAAAATGTCTATCAATCATGACCCATCACATCATCCTGTACTTTGTAGCTCTTAATAAGTTTTGTCTTCTTATTATTTTTCCCAAATCCTGTTCTGCCATCCATTTGCTCAAGCTTATCAAGTATGTTATGTGCTACTTTCCACTGTTCCTCTTTCAATCTGTCATATGAGTATCAGATTCTCCAAACCCTCCTTTCTTATATGTCCCAGAAACTTCAGTTGTCTCTTCCTGGTGTTAAGTATAAGTTTTTTTTCCATTTCCATCCTCTCCAAAATCTTGTGCACATTTTTGGTCCATGGTATTCTCAGTATCTTTATGTAAAACCACACTTCTGTTTCTTCATGTCTCTTCATCTTTGAAGAGATTGTCCAGCATTTGCTGCCATAGGCACACTTGTTTTTAACGTTCTCAAAAAGTTATCTGACTCCAAGGAATAGTTTCTTTTAGATGCAGCATCTATTCAGGACATGGGTGATCATAGCTCCATCCCTTGTAGCCTAAAAACAATTTTTGACCCCTTATAATCCCTCCCTATTTATTTTCTACCATTCATTTACTCAAACGCATTAGTTATGCTACTCAGAAAAAGTAACCCTGTAGAAGCTTGCCAATTTGAGATACAAGATCTTGAAACTAAATTCAAAGTTTTCTTGTAAAGGCAATGTAATTCAATATCAGAAATGTATAGATGTCCCTGGTTCCTATTTTCACTGGTTTTAAACACTGTTTAAATACATTAATTCAATAAGTCAAATATAAAATTGGAAATTATTTTTAAAACAATGTAATAGCAGGCAAGAAATAATTATATTTTGTATTTCTCTCTCACATGCAGTCATCATCAGCAATTATGAACAATTGTTTTATCAGCCAGAATTTCAGCTTTTTGGAGGAGACAGCTTATGACGTTTGTAGGCTTTTCATTTGTTTATAGATGATAGGAAAATTTATTTATTACATTTTAAACATTGAAAAATAATTACTGCATATGCAAAATTGCTGTCATTGTTTACATTTTATGTTGGTCTTATTTTTAAATAAAATTTTCTGTATGTATTTTTCCATATTTCTCAGATGGAAATTTTCTTTCTTTCTTTAATATTCATAGCCGATTTTCACCACTAATCTCATATTCCCCTCAAACAATTTCCATTAGATTCTTGGTTATTAATTTCAGACAAACTTTTATTAATTTCAGTCTCCAATTGACTTGAAATTTGAGTTTTCAGGACACATGTTTAATGTCGAAAGTATACTAAGATTTCAATTCCAATTATTACTTAAAACAATGATTCCCAAATGATGCAATGCATGTCACAGATGCAGCAGAAGCGTATAGCAGGTGAGGTAGAATGATTTCAAGACAAAGATTTAGAAATATCTTAAAAATACCCAAATGCCAAAAATAAATATGAATTTAAAATTTGAAATATTCTGAATTACTTGTAATGGCATGCATGAGTCTGGTATAAATAGTTATAAATAATTACTGTCTAGTTTTATCAATGTGACATTTTTGTATTTTATCAAGTATTAAGAATGTATTAACTATGGTGTGCAAATTGGAGGAGAGAGTTATCAATAATAGCATTCTGATATAGAAACTCAAGTTCATTCTTAAATTTAATTTTTATCACAAAGTTTGGTGAGGGGTGAGCAAATTTTCATTCCAAAAATGCTGCCCAGAAAAAGAATTTGGGAACCATTGATCAAAAATCATTTGTGCCTATTTTTCTTTAAAATTGACAGAATTTACTTTGAAGAAATTATAGAAGATACTTGTAAAATAATTCCTTTGGTTGAACTTAAGTTGAGTTTGTGGTGCAATAGCTATCAGCTCGGATTGAGAAATTGGAGAGCTGAGTTTGAATTCCAGTTAAATTCATTGCATTCACTTACATGCAAATACCGTTGGAAAATGTATCAATTAATCTCTTCTCCCTCCAGCTATGGGTTGAATAGCAGGACAGATTGGATTCTATAGCCTTAATTGACAACCAGTCTACCACAGAAAAAAATGGCAACCTACTGTGGAAAAATCTTCTGCCTAGTCAGTCATGGACTAAAAGAGACATGATCGCCCAAGCATGTTTCATGTATGACATTTAACTGACTAACTAAATAAGAAAATTATCCACATTGAGTTTTGTTAGGGCGCCGCTCCTATTTGACTACAAATGGACTGTTCCCATTGCTATATATAGGAATGGTGGATTCTCTACAAGAGAGTCGTAGAGAGTCACAAGACTGACGACTCTACGACACTGTCAGCTCTCTGCCTTCGAGTACAGGGCGCTCTCTGCTTCCGAGCAGAGAGCATTAACCCAGTCGTGGTTCCGCCGAAGGGTAGAAGCACAATTGGGCAAAAATAGACAGTCATTTTTTGGCCGGGTCATATAGCCCGGAAATTCCAGATATAAACTGACCATGTGTCATATGTTGCCCTTACTGGAAGGGACGACTAAATAATGAGTCGTAGAGAGTCACTTGAGTCTCTAATGAGTTACTGAAGAGTCAGTGCGAGTCAGTGAAGAGTTAGTCACACTTCTGGTGGCGTACCGGAAGTAATCACGTATACACACGTCTTATGATGGATTGGACTCTTGTATCTTTCTATTGTAAATATTACTAATCACTTCTGTACATACTAACCATCTTTCCGCGGAATACAATTTATATTCTGATTCTGTTGTTGAGTTATTCATTTATACTTGGCGACATAACAAGTTTTCAACAGAAAAAGAAATTATGGAAAGACTGATTAATATTGGTAGTAGCCTATAAAAATGAATTCAGTTCAAAAATTAGGGATATGTTAAACTCTATGTAATTTTTAAGGCCAAAATCTGAATATTTTGAATAAAGTTGTATACCTTAAACTGCAGATAAAATGTGTTCTTGGTAATTTTGCTATAATATGTATTGATGATCATTTTACACAAATATGTACTGTTGGTAATTTTCTTTATATAAAAATGTATTTTCATACTTTCATGGTGTTTTTGTTGAGGAATTCACTATTTTCCTATAACTGGGATCCCAATAGATGCTACTCTCATCCAGTGGGTAAGAGAGGACATGGAAACAACTGCTATTAAGATTTGGTTCCATGCTTCACAAAACCTTCAATCTCCAATCAGAGGTCTTGTTGCCAGGTGTAGTTTATCATCATACCCAGGATTAGACAACTATATTAGATAAACATTTTGTTGCCTTCAAACTCAAAATTTGTCAGTAAGAAAAGCTTGCTAACTATTACCTTATGGTAGGTTCACAAATAATGGTATTACAAGAAAATAAAATTTATTACTATAATTATAAAACATATTGATAAACAGATTTTAGTCAGTTAATATCAGAAGTGTGTGGAATAGAAAACCAAGACACTTTTCAGATTTCATTCATAGTAGATCCCAAACCAGACCCCACAATTATATTAAATGGACATTTTTTTCTTACCTTTAATGGTAAGAAAATAATGAATTTCTTCTCTTTTTTTTTTTTTTTTTTTTTTTTTTTCAAATATTTTTCAATTTAATGAACTAAGGTCAACTAATTTACATAATTTTAGTCTGGGTCATTGAAAAATCGACTAAGTTTTCTGAAAATGTGTAGTTTCTTTCAACCATTTTTGAGATTTTGTTAATGAATAAAAGATGGAGAAATTTTGTCTTTGGAATAATAATAGATTCATCAGTTTTGCCCAATTTAATAATTCAGTTTTCATCAAAGAAATTATTAGAAGTAATGAGGACATTAACAAACAAGATGTGTTTAGGTGTCGGGCGTCACAAAACTAGATATCTGTCTTGTCATATAGATACTGTTAGTAAGTTTTCTTTATTTTCTTGATAAATTTTATTTCTATATTAAATTAAAAAAAAGACACCACTTTTAACGGATTTTTTCCCAATAAAATTTAAAAGCTAAGAAAGTATTCAAAATTTATTTTTGTCTTTGGTTTCTCTTGAAAATATGAAACCATCACTTACATTTTTAACAGAAGCTCTTCTGTATAAGGCTTAAGGGCCACTCGATGCAGAGGGTTTTATTGAAGCAGTTTATATGAATAAGAGGGGAAGATAATGATTAACTCTGGACTTGAACAGGTTAAGATTGCAGTGATCAGGGAAACATCCATTTGGGAGTTGGTTTCACAGTGCACTGACTCATGGGAAGAAGCTGCTCCAATGGAACTTCTCACCAACAGAATATGGTAATACGTGTGGTTTGTTATGAGGTAAGCAGCTTGGTAGGTTTGAGCCGTGAAGTCCGTCCAATTTAGTATGCAAACTCAAGCTGGCAATTTCTGTAATGACATAAAGTTAAGTGATATTGGCCTTTGCCTTTCCGGCAGGTAAGGGTATAAAGAAGGAAGACATGCAGCACGGGCAACTGCTGATTGCATGTGAATAACCTGCTGATGCAAATACCCTGAAAAAAAAAATACTTCAGTATCTTCTTTTATGTGCTGTGTCCCTTCAGGACATAGGTGATCATGGCTCTCCACGTTTCCCTATTCCTTGTATCTTTTAACACCCTTTCTTTTGTTTCAAGCCCTGCATCTGCCATCTATTTACTCATGCTCATCAAGTATGTAGGTTTACCCTGCTATCACTCTGAAGAAAGATGTGACACTAGGTCAATTTTTAAAGTGGGGAACCTGTGTGCAGACGCCCAGCTCCAACATACATGATAACTGGGTAAAAAGCTTGGCTGAGCTTGTTTTTTCTGGCTGTTCATACCTGTTAAAAATGCCAGTATGTCATGCATTGCTTTCCTCTGTCTCTCTCTTTCTATCTGTTCTGTGAGTATCAGAATCTCCTAACCCTCATTTCTCATTACAATTCTCAGAAAGTTCAGCTATCTTTTTTTGATATTAAGTATGTTTTCTTTTTATTTTCATCCTTTCCAAAACCTAGTCATTGCTAATGTCCATAATATCCTCAGCATCCTTCTGTAAAATCACATTTTAGGTGTTTTATGTCTTTTCTTTATCTTCGACGAGATTGTCCAATATTCACTGCTAAGAAGAACAGATATCAACTAACAGTTCAGTAGTCTTCTCTAGGATGTACGTTGTGGTGCAGTGGATATCAACTCAGAACAACAAATCAGGGAGCTGAGTTAAAGTTCCAATTGAATTCCTTGCATTCACTTACGCACAAATACCCATAAAAAAAGTATTAATCCATCTCTTCCCTTCAGTTATATGTTAAATAATAGGATAGATTGGATTCTTTAGCCTTGGTTGGCAACCAGTCTACTTCAGAAAGCAATGGCAACCTACCGTGGGATAATATTCTGTCCAGTCAGTCATGTCTCTTTCAAGACATGATCACCCAAAGCATGTATCATGTATGGCACTTAACTGACTCTTTTCTATGTTTCTAACAAAATCTTCATATCTCTCAAAATGCTCAAAATTTTGAATTCATTCTTGCCCATGCCAATACACATTCAGATTTCTGTCTTGCACTTTCCATCATCACCTTAGCTTTTTTGTTAAAACAGATGCCATGCTCTTATGATCATTAGATCTAAAAACATAAAAAAAATAAACCCCTTCACATGTGCAGATTCCTGATGTATCAAGACAACTGGATGTTACATGTTAAAATTTTAAGCAAATATATTTAATTAGAAAACTTGACTCCATTTAGGAAAGCTTTCAATTTCTTGAAACTTTTTTAATTAAGCTCACATGTTGATGGCTGTGTTTAATACTCAATAATTGTGAACCAATATAAAGAATAGTTTTATATTTCGTTTCTAAACTTTTCAAGTGGAATTTTTTTTTCTCTTGCGAATAGAAAAAGCAAAGAAACATGCAAGTTAAATGGATAAGTTTCCCATTCAGTTGCAGAAAATATAGTTACTGAATTATTTTTTTTTTTTGATGATATAATTTACTGTCGAAAATATCTGAGATAATCAATAAAGAAAGTTTTAATTTAATAATAAATCTTTATTAATTTTTTCTTTCAATACTATTTAGTTTTTCAAAATAGTTTTATATATATATATATATATATATATAAATAAATGTGCTATTAAAGTGTATTCCAAGTAGCTTAAATAATCAATATTTGTGGGGAAAGTAATTTTGGAAAAATAATTTCTGTTCTGGAAGCATCAATTTTCATTATTTTTCTGTTGAAGATCCTGAAAAATGATTCCAATTTGAATTTTTAAATGAATTCTAAATGGAAAGAAAATAGTTTCAGATGAATTTTGCAATTTGTAAATGATGTGGTTATTTTGATGATGAAAGGTCCCCAGCAGTTCTCCAGGCTAGATATTTTATTTTGTATGTCCTTAAATCATTCCTGAAAAAACTCAACTTTAATCATGTACAAAATATCTTAAATTGTTCTAAAATAAAAAAAAATTAAAAATTAATTTCATTTATTGTTGTGAGCAGTATAAAAACACCATTAAAATGTTCAAGAAGTAAACTTTAAAAAAAAAGGCTAAAATATTGAAGTTTTAAAAATGAGCAAATATGAAAACAATTGTAAGTTGTTAAATTTTAGTATAATTTCCATAAAATCACAGCTTTATTTTTATTTTAAAGTTTTTGTTAAATCAATTTAAATCATGTCACAGGGAAACATTAAGTTTTACACTTAGAGTAACTTTTCCTATACTTTGGGATTCATGCCCAGGGCATTCATTTTCTATGAAAAGAATATTAACATATTCCAACTAAATCTTTAAACATTTTAGCCTTCATCCAAATTGTAGCTCAGTTGTCATGGAAGGCAGAAACCAGGGGATCATCCATTTTTCAGAAATTTGTGGTGCAATGGATATCAATTTGGAATGAGAAAATTGGGGCGCCAAGTTCGAATTCCAGTTGAATTCCTTGCATTCATTTATGCACAAATACTCTTGGAAAAGGTATTAATCCATCTCTTCTCTCCAGTTATGGGGTAAATAAAGGACAGATTGGGTTCTATATCCCTTGATGGCAACCAGTCGACTGTAGAATTTTTCACAGGTCTGTTTTATCTATGAGGTTGAGTAATGAATAATTTTGGTTTCTGATTTATCTCCAATCCACTTGCTTAGTATACATGATCCAAATCTCTCATGCTTGATTTGTCAGAAAGGCTGACTTCTTGATATAATCAGCTTGCGATTATAATGTGCCAGCTACGGGGATCAGATACCCACCTCAGTAGATGGGTATGCTTGCTTTATAATGAGTGGCTGGACATTTATTTTTTATAAAAATATAGTTTTAAAGTATGCTACATTTATGTGTGTTGTGGTGCAGTGGATATTGGCTTGGAACGAGAAATCGGGGAGCCAAGTTCAAGTTCCAGTTGAATTCATTGCATTCACTTACACACAAATACCCTTGGGAAAGTTATTAATCCGTCTTTTCCTTCCAGTTTTGGGTTAAATAACAGGACAGATTGGGTTCAGTAGCCTTGGCTGGCAACCATTCTACCACAGAAAGCAATGGCAACCTACTGTGGGATAATCTTCTACCCAGTCAGTCATGTCTCTTTCAAGACATGATTGCCTAAGCATGTTTCACGTATGGCACTTAACTGACTGACTGACATTTATTGAGGATGTGCATTGTGGTTCAGTGGATATCGGCTCGGAACGACAAATCTTTAAGCTGAGTTCAAATTCCAATTGAATTCCTTGCATTCACTTACGCATAAATACACTTGGGAAAGGTATTAATCCATCTCTTCCCTCCAGTTATGGGTTAAATAATAAGACAGATCAGGTTCTATATCCTTTGCTGGCAACCAGTCTACTGCAGAAAGCAATGGCAACCTACTATAGAATAATCTTCTGCCCAGTCATTCATGTCTCTTTCAAGACATGATCACCCAAAGTGTGTATCATGTATGGCACTTAAGTGATTGACTGACTGACTGATTGACATTTACGAATGTGTGGGTGATGTAATGGTTAGCAGCATATAAAAATATAAAAAAATAGTTTTAAATCATATAAAATATGGTTTTTGTTACAATATGAAATCATATAAAAAATAGTTTTAAAATATGCTACATTTATGGATGTGTGGATGGTTAATGGCTTGGAACAAGCTTAAATTTTGGTTGGGTTCATTGCAATCACTTACATGCAAATACCCTTCAGAAAGGTATGAATCCATCTCTGTTCGGCTATGAGTTAAATAGCAGAACAGATGGGGCCCCATAAATTTGGTTGGAACTAGCCTATTGAAAGAAATGGCAAACTACAGCAAAAAAATCTTCTGTCTAATCAGTGATGAATTGAAAAGGACATGATCACTCCTGCTTGTATCTCATTTGACACTGAACTGCCTGATATTTATGGGTGAAAGTGCTCAATATCAGCGATATAGCATATGTAAATACAAAAGTGAACATAGATTGCATTTAAGTATGACACAGGCTGTTACCACTCAGTTTTGACCTTAGTGTCCACTAATAAGTACTTTTAAGTTTTATTAAAAATAACAGACGAGGTGCTGTGGTTAAGTATTTTTATATAATTTTTCATCCAATCCTATAATTCAGACAATTATTATTATACTAGCAGTATAGCCCGGCATTGCTCGGGTGTAATGAAAACATTTATATATATATATATATATTATTGATTTTCTGCACTATTGTAAGAACTGCAACCTTGAAACTTCTGAATATTGTTTCTTATGTCTTTGTCTATGAGTGCATCAAATTGATTAAAATCAGACCACTCCTTCTATAACCCGATTTTTTTCGATTATCGATTTTCGATATTTATCGGGGGTACCTCGACATAAAACCTAGCTAAGAACACTTGCAGACGCTTATAATATAACTGTGTAAATTTTCAAGAAAATCAGTTCAGCCATTTCGGAGTCTATAGGTAACAGATACACATACACACACACACACACACACACACACACACACATAGACAAAGTTCCATTTATAAATAAGTTTATATATATATATATATATATATACATATATATAATTTTCAAAGACTATTCATGTGTTGAACATACTCCATTTTATACTCTTGAAGATCAATTAATAACACTTGCCCCAAAAGAATCTCAGTTGATACATGTAGGATCTGCTTTTAACAGTTTAAGAATATTCTCTCATAAAAAGACTATCAAATACACAAATACTAAACTACTCTTAAAGCAGTTACATTATTCGGACTATTGTCCTCATCTTTGTTGCCATTTGTACGATGTTTTGGCCTTTGTATGCTCCAGTCTTCTTCAGGTGCTAGGAACTTCGAACCAAACCTTTTATTACAATCACTGAGGTATATCATTCTCATCTCTTGCACAGTAATGCCTCGATTGGAAGTCATGCATTATCTCGCTCTAACCCTGCAAGTTACTTGTTCACCACTGCTGTATGCTGGTATTGAACTCACAACTCTTTTGGGTCCAGTCACAGGAACTAACCAACGTCTATATCCACTGGGCCAAGAACTGAATTTTTGGGATGTATAAACCTAATGTCCAGTAACTCATTTGTTTACCAGAATTCATATTGCAATTTTTGATGTTAATGATTTTCTCTAGTATTTTTTACTAGAGCTCATATTGCAATTTTTGACACTAATCATTTTCTCTGGCACTCCATATTACTGGCTCCCATATTGTGTTCATCCCTATGCTTGCTCAGCTTAGGAGATTTTTGAAGCCTAGCATGTGTGCTGATTCCTTAAGTTTGCATAATTTCCAGAGGCATTCTCTATCTATTATTTCAACTTCATCCCATGGGGGTGGGCAGTAATTCCCTTTCTCCTATTGTATGTGGTCAGCTAAACCTCATTTTTTTATCTCCCCTCATGTTACGGCCTTGCAATGTTCTTGTATCCTTATCTTAAGGGGGTGGCCTGCCTCACCTATATATTTCTTTCGACAACTACATGGAATGGAGTATACACAATCCTTAGTAATGTCTACCTCTGTTGAGGGTTTTACTTTGCAGAGGTATCTGCAAAGTGTAGAATCACTTCTGAAGATCATCCTGATGTTATATGGACCACAGATCCTTCGTATTTTCTCCGATAACCTTTTCACATAGGGTAGACAGACCAAGCCTGTTTTTTGAAAGTTGTTATCACCATAATTGTTTCATTGTAGGATACTGCTTATACTGACCATTTCCTGTTCATATGACTCTGGGTAGCCACTTGCAGATTTTGCTCAATGTTGAAGGCAGCGGATGATCCTTTACTTTACATTGTATATGTGGTGGGAGTTGACATTGAGGTACTGTCCAGTGAATGTTGGCTTGCGGTATACGGATATTTTGAACCCCACATCTATTCAAGATATTAGCACATCCAGGAATGTCAGTTTGTTGTCACTCTCTTTTTCTATAGAGATAAACACAGTATGGGAACCAGTAATATGGAGTGCCAGAGAAAACCAATAGTGTCAAAAATTGCAATATGAACTCTGGTAAAAAATACTAGAGAAAACCATTGGCGTCAAAAACACTATGGGAAAACTATTGGCATCAAAAATAGTATCGAAAATTTAGTTGTTCTTGTCCTTAAGGACACATGACCCAGTGGATATAAACATTGGTTAGTGCCTGTGACAAAAGAGTTGTGAGTTCAATAGTATTAGAGGGAGATAACTCATGACTTCTAATTGGGGCATTACTATGATGAGAATGATGTTGTAATAAAGGGTTCAGTTTGAAATTCCTAGCACCCAAAGAAGGCCAGAGCATACAACAGCCAGAACGTTGTACGAATGGTAACAAAGATGAGAACAATAGTCCGAATAATGTAAATACTACCTCATCTCAGAAATATAGACAAATACCCTTAAAGCATGACAAATTTCTTTTATTCATAATAACCTTCGACATTCTAATCTGAATGTAGCAATGACCATGCAAAAAGTATTTTGTTTTTAATGTTTTAAAATATTTTTTGTCAAAGTTAGCTGGAATCTAATTCAAATTCAGTC
The DNA here is from genome assembly GCA_037127315.1 of Ascarosepion bandense. Lineage (NCBI taxonomy): Eukaryota > Metazoa > Mollusca > Cephalopoda > Sepiida > Sepiidae > Ascarosepion > Ascarosepion bandense. The sequence goes on along the minus strand of JBBBDQ010000255.1, from coordinate 513,948 downwards.
AGCAATCTGGAGTGAATTTATTCTGTCGATAAAACGATCTTCGAAAATTTAAATGAGATGTCAATCGCCATCTTCTGTCTTCCTGAACCTTGTTCCTTCATTGAAATTTTTCACTCCTCCTCACTGAAGTCGTCATTCTCTTTTGCTCCCTGTAACCTGTTCTAGTGATATTGTCGTCGTCTTCAAGGTGAAATGATTTAAAACAAAAAAATAAAATTTATCTTGTCTCATTTGAGATGACACAAAAACATTTTTTTGTTTGAAAATGCAGGAACTTTTCTATTTTTTTCATTAAATTTTCTTGTGTTTAATCAAATTATTTACAAAATAATTTCTTTGATTCATTAAAGACAAAATATATTTGTTGATAAAGCAGCAGCTCGTTTTCTTAATTTGATTTCATTGTTAACTGAATAGCTCCATAAAATCTGATTATTCTTAATTACAACAGATTTGACAGCATAAAATCAAACATTCTACCAAACTGCTCTACTGAATCAGTCAGTTAAGTGCCACTCATGAGACACGCTTGGGGTCACATAATACAAGGCTTGCAGCCATATCACGTTGAATACACTGGTTCTCGCTCGATCACTGAAGTTAAGCAACGTTGAGCCTGGTCAGTACTTAGATGGGTAACCGCTTGGGAATACCAGGTGCTGTAAGCATTTAATGACAGATGTGCATTGTGGTGCAGTGGATATCGGCTCGGTAAAAGAAATCGGTGAGCCAAGTTTGAATTCCAGTTGAATACCCTGCATTAACTTAAGCACTGGTACCCTTGGGAAAGGTATTAATCCATCCCTTCCCTCCAGTTATGGGTTAAATAAGAAGGGTAGGACTTGTGGACCCTGCCCTTAAAAACAAGTCCCAATGAATCATGATACTTGAAAAGAAAAAAGTATTACTAGACACAAAAACTTATATAAAAACAACAATAAACTGTTGAAAGAAAAAGGTTTTACCAGCAATAAATAAATAAAATTTAGTTGGCAATAAATTACCCGCCAAGGTTGATATGCCATAAAAACAAAACATCCATTGCTAAAACCATTGCTAAATCCGCTGCCATGAAAGTTGGCTCTCTGTGCAGGGCCTGGAAATTCTTTCCGCCTGAAACTATCCTGCACTTATACAAATCTACCATCAGCCCGTGTTTTGAATACTGTTGCCACATCTGGTCGGGTGCCCCTGCTATTCTCCTCGGGCTTCTTGACAAAATACAGCGAAGAATCTGTAATGTGATTGATACCGACTTAGCTGACCGCCTGCAGTCACTCTCTCACCGGTGTGACATGGCTTCCCTGTGCCTCTTCTACAAATACTTTCATGGCTTCTGCTCTGATGAACTTAAATCACTGGTGCCCCCTAGGTGTGAGTTCACACGAGATACTAGATTGGCAACTAGGTCCCACCCTTTTATAGTGAAACCGATGAAATGTAACTGCAATTTCTACTCCAACAGCTTCTTTTCTCACACTTCACCCCTGTGGAATTCCCTTCTGCATGCTTGCTTCCCCGATGGCTATAACCTCCAGGAGTTTAAATGTAAGGTCAATAGACACCTCCTAACACACTAACCCTCCCATTCTCCCCCTATGTACATCCTAACTCGTCTATCACCCTGTGTAACCACCTGCGCTATAGTGGCAGTGGAATGCCTTGCTTGTGGTGACATGATTAAAAAAAAACAAAAAACTAACCAACCATTATAATACAAGTGTGGTGATACCGAGCAAAAGCGATAGACTGGATGTTTGCGCTTTCACGACCAAAAAGCAAATGACCAAAAGTCGTAGGTGCGCATCCGGGTTTGTGCAGATGTTCCGGTTGAAAACTAAAAATTAATTAAATATTAAATTTCCAGTTCGTGAGCCTACATGAATTTTATTTATCAGCCAATGGGAAGCCCAGAACTAAATACAAGTGTGAAATCCTAAATGAGATGCTGTGATCCAAAAAGAAGATATAAAAAGCGGATACAAAAAGCATCGAGAGACAGACCAACGGAGACAGACGAGAGTGATTAGTATTTTCCTTGACCTAAGTCAAGCGGCTACTATGCTTGCCTCCCTTCACCTCTCCTTACCTTCTTCCATGTCTCAAAAAACTACTTACTGACCTAAGGAGCGACTACATCAAAGACATTCCTTACTCATAGCGCTCCCCACATTCCTCAGCATTAATTCTCTTTCAGCATTTTATTGCCATGAACATTTCAACCTCCGTTGGACCTATATTCCAAGTATTACTTCAATTGTAAAAACATTAATTGATATGTGTATATATAAAATGTTATCTTTCAACTCAATTTGCTTTTCTTGGTTTATAACCTTTCTTTATGACTTATAGTGGGCTATCTACAACAAGGCCAAATTCCGTTAACCTGCAACAGTATGCAGCTACCCTTCACTAGAACGGACTCTCCACTACTAACTAGCAGAAAAAAATAGATAAGCAACCCACTATAAGGGACATTAGCTTGTGGGGGTGATTAACATGAGTTACTGAGTTGACTGCTAGGTAGCAAAATATAAATGACAGTGGTCGTTAAGAGAATGTAGGAAGAGTCATGATCTCAATAAGGAACACAAAAAACATGAATGGGCTAACTGTTATTCTTTTGAGAAATATTACAAATAAAATCTTTGTATTTTTTCATTCACACTGTTTTATCCATATATGTTCATTGTTTGTACTAGGCAAATAGAAACAGGTGTATATTGCATATCGTTTCTTGTACGACATGGTAAGATATGAAGTTTGAGTGTAATATATATTTTGCATTTATTTCTTTCAATAATTCTGGTCCTTCTATATGTTGTATTAAAATGGTAGTATATGAAGGCTGTACTAATGTCTATAATGGTTGAACTGGAAACAGTAAATATCCTATACTTTGAAGCATCCTCATTATTGTCATTATTTTTTTTTAAAATAGAGTAAAGGAGGGAAAAAGAAAAAGGACATGCTGGAGAGAAAAGAGAGAGGGAAAGAGAAAAACAGATAGAGAGATAGAGAAAGGAAAGCAGACAGATAGAGATAGAAAGGAAAGCAGACAGATAGAGATAGAAAGGAAAGCAGACAGATAGAGATAGAAAGGAAAGCAGACAGATAGAGAGAGAAAGGAAAGCAGACAGATAGAGAGAGAAAGGAAAATATCTCTTATCTCCAGATACCTACCAATGACAAAGGTTCTTAATATGCACAGTAGACTGGCCTATTTTCATTTCATCAGTTATGTCAAATATCCAGAAAATTCCAAACAGAACCAAATAAATTTTGAGGTGGACTTTCCCAAACAGAATTTTTACTTCAAGCAAAGAAATAAAAACATAACATTAAAATACTTGCTCACCTAATTTTCACAGCCAAGACTTACAGGTTAAGCAACAATTATTGAAGTACATTCAGGAAATCATTTCCTATTTATACAGATTTGTGAGACACAACTCTGGGCTGATTTTATATAAAATCGGTCTCACATTATTGTTGTGGATTCATTAGGATGACATTTTAAAATAAATTTTGCAAACATGGGAAGGGCTAGAATGTTATTTATTTCAAGTAGGTTACAACCTTGAAGTGGTCATCTTAATCTAGTTTAATGTTCTCTCAAGTGGGTAACCTTCATCTGTCTGCTGTCTTTATTCAGTTGGGCTGATATTTCAGTAGGATAGAAGAATAATGTAACTGTCAATGAGGTAAAAAAAAATAAAAGAAACATAGACTTAAAAAGACACTTGATATTATCAGTGGATTCATAAATTACCTTTTTTCTTTTTTTTTTATCACTAGCAAGTGAAATTTTGTCATCAACTTGATACAAGGAATTGATTTTATCTGTCCAAAAGAAATTGATATGTGGATATTAGTTTTATGTAATGCAAGAAAATTAGTTCTAAGTGTCCTTATTTACTTGTCTAAGTTTCTGGGATGAGGTGTTACCATTATTTATATTATTTACAAATGAACTTTTGTCTTATTTAATATTGTTATCACAATGTTTCAGCTGTTATGCCCTCATCAGGTGCAAGCATAAACTGAGTAGTATCTAAATAAAGAACTAGATGAGATATCCAGAGACCCTGCTTCTTAAGGTCCAAAACAATTTCTGAGGCCAGTTTGATCTACACCTGTATGCACATGCACAAACCAACACAGTGGAAGTAACAACAGCCAGCCGCTCACTATAAATAATGCCTTGTCTACTCACAAAATAGAAGGGATTAAAACAAACTTTATTTGGGCAAATACCGCTAAAATGCTTAGTGGATGTAGTTGTGGACCTGCTACATATGTTTTTTAGAAAATAACAATAATTTCTTTCATTACTCTCATAAATGGAACAAAAATTTATATAAGTAGTGAAAAAATGATTTTTCCATGAAATTATTTTCTAACTAATGCACTTTAGTTTATAAATGAAAAAATAATACTAAGTAAAATGTTTAAGATAGCAGTAACAAGGAAAGAAGTAGCATAATGAGGTTTTAATAGATATTAGATTATGCATGACTAAAGTAAAGTGGGCGACGTCTAGCTGGTTAAACACGTGGGCGGCGTCTAGCTGGTTAAACACGTAGGCAGCATCTAACTGGTTAAACATGTATAGACAATATCAAGTGTCTATATTTGCCTTCCTCTCTTTCAGACTGTAGGAAATTGTAGAGGTTTGTGATCACCTCTCCCATTTTGAAGCTCTACAGAAGAGAAATAGAAGAATAACTTAAATATGATTTGCTTAATTCTTCTTGAACATATGAAAATTTAAATATCTAGGAAGTGTTTCAATGAAAAATTTGACCCCCAAAATCGTTGGAATAGCAAAAGATGCCTTTCAAAACTATTCAAATTATTAAGAAACAGGAAAATATCATTAGAAAGAGTAATGAACTATTATATAATATCAGCCCTTGTATATGGCAGTGAATACCAATCTCTTCACAGATACAGAAGAGATTTTTGTTCTACTAAAATGTTGTTCTACAGAAGACAGTGAGAATACCATGTGCACGAATGTTTCATTAAAAATTAAGTTTTAAGAAAAAAGGAAATGCGTGCTTAATCTTAGAACCAGAAAAAAAAAACATTAGAAATTTCTAAGACATGTAATGAGGAAAGTGGGCTTGGAAAAGTTGACACCTACAGGATATACTGAAGCAAAGTAGTACAGAGTGAAACAATGAATAACCTACTTGCATAAATCGATGCTGGACATATGGTGAAAAGATGAATCTTAGTAAGAGCTAAAAGAATAGGAAGGTGTGGAGAGACATTATTAGCCATGTTATGACTGAACACAGTATATCGAAAAGGTATGGTATGGAGCTCCATCTGCCATGATTTTTTTTTTCCAAATAACTGTCAGCTTTTACTGGAGAAAAGTCCTTAGAAAATGGATATTGATATTCCATGTATTCCAGAAGCTTTCTCTGGCGAATACTTTGAACTGCTCCCCACACCATAACCCAAAATCTGCCATGTTTGACACTCAGCTGCAGGCAACTGGCTTGGTGTACTTAAGAACCATAATCTCCTCTTTGAAAACCAAGCAAATGAGGATTCTTGTGAAAAGTGCCAAATCTGTAATGGTGTGTCCACTATTTCAGTTGTCCAGTGCTTTCTCTGCTAGCCGAAAAATACATGTGGTGCCAAGAGTCACTAGTTACAAAGGAATCAGCAGCCAAACCATGCATGGATAACTACAAAGTTTCTGTCTATACTTCTGAGATGAGGTATGAAATGTTTTCTTGATCATTATTGCCATGTTCATGACATTTTCTGTCATTGCATGCTGTAGCTGTCTTCAGATGTTAGATATTTTTAACCAAACCCCTTATTTTAATCACTGGGGTAGATTGTTATTAGAGAGCTGAGTTCAAGAGGCTACATGGCATTTCTAGCACCTGAAGAAGGCCAGAATGTACAATGGTCGAAACATTGTAAATAGGGCAATAAAGATGAAGACAACAGTTTGAACAATGGAAATAAGGTATAAATTTTTTGTCAAATTTCGACTGCTAGCCACTTAAAACAAGGAGCGTGTATACAACCAAGATGCCCATGATTGGTTCAGTAGAACTTTACATGGGCTTCCGAGCTCTCTATGAAAAAAACAATTGGGGACAAATTTTAGTTTTGCCTTTTTTCCAACTTCCTATCTTTTGTAGCCTTTAGCAATGTTTATAATGGACTCACCCTCCTATATTAATGAGAGTTAACAGGAAGTTAACTCAAGAAGTTCTTGGGAAACCAAGTTCCTAACATTCTGGGTGCGTTAAGTCGATTAGCAACCGACAAAGCACGATTATAACTTTCAGTGCAAAAACTACTCCACAACACCATAATAATAATCTAATTGGAGTAGATAGACTTAATTGGAGTAGATAGACTAAACTATCGCCCGGTTCACACTCCACCCACATCTATTGAACAGGTGAAGAGGCTCATCCCTTGTTTCCTGTTTAGGATGTGGTTTCCGGTTTTTTTCTTTGCCAATCTTTTCACTCTTACATAGCCCCCTGCGCATCAGTGGCGTTTTCACCTTGCTTGGGTTGATATGATTAAAAAAAAAAAAAAACATTAAGCACCAGACAGAAGTCTGAGCAGATCATCTGAGGGGATCTCGATTCTTTCACTTGGTTGGACTCTCTGCTCAGGCAAAGAGGAACTTGGATGAAGCTCTGCCCAAGGGTAGAGTCTTGTCTTGGTTCCTCTTTGTCCACTCTGTTCTGCGTTCCATTTAAACAAACTCAAGTAAGTTACTCACCATTTCTTCTAGTCCTGTTTGCCATCAATATATCCTGTGTGTGCCAAATTTTCTATTTTTTTTTCTTTAAGTGTCCCAAAAATGTCAACTGTCACTTTGTTCATTACTAATTATTTTTTTAAAGGTACTGCTCACTATGGTATCTAATATATATCATATACAAAATAGAACTAAAAAGTAGTCATGCTCTCTTTAACCGTTATGTACTAAATCACTTTGGATTAATAGAAAACTTTCAGTACTCTATAAAATTCTAGGATGTAGCCAACAAAATCTTGTCTCCCACACTGGCAGGACATGATTCTTGATGACTGACCGACATTGTCAAATGTACTTAAATAAAAACATGTATTAGTCTAGAATCTTGATCTTTACGTGCATCTTGTTTGAAAATTGAAAAAAAAAAAATACAATAACAGTTAAACAGACATTGTTGGTTGAATTTCATATAATTTGCATATCGCCTACGTCCTGAAGGGACAGGGCACATAGAAGAAGATATATACATAAACACACAGACATAATTAAACCATACAAGGATAAGGCTTGATGTAAAATATTAAAAACATGTAGTAAATGCGTAACAAAATCAAACCGATTCACAACACTCTCATCTACCCAACCCTCATTCTCGGTATCCTTACCTGCCTATCACCCACCCTCTGTCATTTCCTATATTTAATCAGCCTTTCTCCACTCTACGTAGCCCCCTGCACAGTAGTGGCAGTGACATGCCTTGCTCGGGGTGAAACGCTTATAAAAAAAAAAAAAAAAAAAAACACCATTATAAATGAGTTTAGATGGCTTACTAAAAAAAATGAGCATACTTACTGTTATGGTGAAACACACCTATTCCTCAGATACTGGACTCTCCCTCCTATATTAATAAGAATTAACAGCAAGTTAACTCGAGAAGTTCTTGGGAGTTCTAGAGAATTCTTTAGAGTTCAGTAGAACTATTAGTTAGTTCCAGTTTGGACATCATTGGACTAAGGCAGTTGATATTAGTCGGCAGTTAGCCTAATACTAAGAAGTCAGCTTACAGTGGAATATTACCAAGTTCCTAACATTTTGGGCACGTTAAGTTGATTAGCAAATGACATAGCACGATTATAACCTTCAGTGCGAAAACTACTCTACAACACTAACATTGTCTGGCAGACATTTGTTCTGTAATATTAAAGTCTTATTTCTTGATGAGGGTGAGTTAGTAAAAGAAAAAAAGAGAAGCTACTTGTGGGTGATTTGCTCAATGCACTGCTGACAGCAAACATTGAGAGTACTGACGAATTTTGCAGCAGTGGTGTTTTAGACAAAAACATGTCCTGTGAAAGTTAGGACCCATCTTTGTGTCTACAACAAAACTGAACTTAGTTTCAGTCACTTACCTACCACTGTAATGTAACTTATGTTTCTATAAATACTTCTGTGGTAATTGTTCATATGAAAGTTCCTCTATGGTACATAAATTTCATGAATTTAAGCACAGTACTAGATTACCGCGGATGTGCGTTGTGGTGCATTGGATATCGGCTTGGAACGAGAAATTGGGGAGCTGAGTTCGAATTCCAGCCGAATTCATTGCATTCACTTACACGCAAATACCCTTGGGAAAGGTGTTAATCCATCTATTCCTTTCAGTTATGGGTTAAATAACAGGACAGATTGGATTCTATAGCCTTGGTCAGCAACCAGTCTACCGCAGAAAGCAATGGCAATCTACTGCGGGATAATCTTCTGCCCAGTCAGTCATGTCTCTTTCAAGACATGATCGCCCAAGCGTGTATCATGTATGGCACTTAACTGACTGACTAGATTATCTATGTGTTGTGTCATGTTGAAAGAAGTGTCAACACCGACAAATGCTTGAACACTGATCACTAGATAACAAATAAAACTATAAGCATAGATTATTCCACTGGCGGGTGGGTGGTGGTGGAATCACGTGACCCTGATAATAATCTATATTAAGCACCAGACAGAAGTCTGAGTGGGTAAACGAAACAAATTGGTTGTCTGGCTTTGTTGGACTCTCTGCCTTTGGACAAAGAGGAACCAAGACAAGACTCTACCCTTGGGCAGAGCCTCATCCGAGTTCCTCTTTGCCTGAGCAGAGAGTCTAACCAAGTGAAAGAATCGAGATTCCCTAAGATGATCTGCCCAGACTTCTGTCTGGTGCTTAATGTAGATTATTATCATGGTGTTGTGGAGTAGTTTTTGCAATGAAAGTTATAATCGGGCTATGTCAGTTGCTAATCGACTTAACACACCCAGAATGTTAGGAACTTGGTTTCCCAAGAACTTCTTGAGTTAACTTCCTGTTAACTCTTATTAATATAGGAGGGTGAGTCCATTATCTGAGGAATAGTTGTGTTTCATCATAACACATGGTCACATGATCCTCAGTCAAATAATCTAGTATTATAGTTTTGTTTGTTGATTTCTTTTGATTGTTATGCTGCAAAAAACTCAGGCTATTCTTGTAAAAACTCAGTTTATAATGAGACTTCGTTTTATTTTTAAAATGGCCTACACTGACCTGAAACAAAATCAGTGCTATTTTTTTTTTCATTTTTTTAATATTAGTTTACTCATTTAGAGATGCCATAAAATATGACAACAATGTTTAATTTTACAGTCGCATTGGTTATTATAGATCCAGTATTTGTATCTATGTGTATTGTGGTCCAGTGGATATCAGCTCAAAATGAGGAATAGTTAGAGCCAAGTTCAAATTCTAGTTGAATTTGTTACATTCACTTATGCGCAAATACACTTCGGAAAGGTATGAATCCATCTCTTCCCTCTAGTTATGGGTTAAACAACAGGACAGATTGGGTTCTTTAGCCTTGGCTGGCAACCAGTCTACCACAGAAAGTAATGACAACCTACTGCAGGATAATGTTTTGCCCAGTCAGTCATGTCTCTTTTGAGACATGATCACCAAAGTATGCATCATGTATGGCACTTAACTGAGTCACTGATTTGTATCTATATAGTTAACTCTGCTGTTATATCAGTTGTTCATCTCCTGAGATTATAGAGTTGTTCTCCAAATGATGCTTCAACCACAATGTCCATTGTTGAAAGACTGCTGCTTCTCATCTCTATAATTCATAAATCCAGTATGGTTAGGTATGAGGGGTAGACTGTTACTTATTTAGTCCCACCTTCTTTATGTCACTGAAGTGATCCTGTGGGAAGTCACTTGCCGTTATTCATCGCCTGGGTACTGATGCAAGAGCTGCCAGGATATGACTTGAATGCAAATATTTTTTTTATAAGCGTTTCACCCCGAGCAAGGCATGTCACTGCCACTACTGCGCAGGGGGCTACGTAGAGTGGAGAAAGGATGATTAAATATAGGAAATGTCAGAGGGTGGGTGATAGGCGGGTAAGGATACCGAGAATGAGGGTTGGGTAGATGAGTGTTCTGAGAATGATTGGGAGTTAGTGTGATAGGAGGTGTCTATTGACCCTATATTTAAACACCTGGAGATTGTAGCTGTCGGGAAAGCAGACTTGTGGAAGGGAGTTCCACAGGCGGGAAGCGCGAGAAAAGAAGCTGTTGGAGTAGAATTTACGGTTACATCTTATTTGTTTAACTGTAAAAGGGTGGGACCTAGTTGCTAATCTAGTATCTCGTGTAAATTTGTGCTTAGGCGGCACCAGTGATCTAAGCTCATCGGAGCAGAAGCCATGAAAGTACTTGTAGAAGAGGCACAGGGAAGCCACATCACACCGGTGAGAGAGTGGTTGCAGCCGGTCTGCCAAGTCAGTATCAACCATGTTACAGATCCTCCTTTGTATTTTGTCAAGAAGAATATGAATTAGGATAGCAACTTCAGATTTATTATCAGTTTTTATTCCTGAAGCCTTTTCAATGATTGAACAAGGCAAAGGAGGCTTTCCTCCCAGACTAATGAGTTCCATCTACCTGGTCAAGGTTATGGCACTTGGCAGACCCAAGCATTTACTAACCAGAATTGATGATGGTGATTAGTTAATATATTCATTTTCATGGATTATCAACCCCACTTTTTTCATTTTTTTTTTTTTTTTTTTTTTTTTTTCAGGTTTTAAGAATTTTTTTTTCTCTTGAGAATGATTATAGTTATACAAGTCTTACTAATTGAACCATAGCTGAGGAGAGAAGAGGTGATTACATTTCCCTGAGGTTATTTGTGCATAAATGAGTATAACAAACCCAACTAAAATTGGAACTCAGCTCTCCTGTTAACAATTTTAAGCCATTATTCATTACTCCACTTGCATATCTAAGCTTACAGCACTTGCTATCTCCAAGCAGTCACCCATGTATGTACTTGGTCCTGGGCATGACAGTAAACTGCATCTGGCAGTAATGCCTCTAATTGGGAGGTTGTGAAGAGCATGGAACCACCTCTTAATTGCTGTTGTTCCCAGGTCCACCCTGACCCAGAGTGGTAGCACCTGTTAGGTTTCAGGCTATAGGCAAATAGTTAATCCCCAAACTGGGGTCAAAACATTATAAAATGGACTTTTATAGAAATATATACATAAAAATAGACTTTTATAGAAAAATGTACATTTTTGAAGGAAAAATATTACCATAACACATTTTTGAAGGAAAAAAATTATTCTCAACAAAACATTTATGAATACAAGACTAGAAGACATTTTCAGCTTTCTACAAAAAAAAATTTTTCTTTAAAATCTGACTAATCAACCTTCTCACTATAACCGAACATTAAAAAAAATACCTTAAACCAACGCCTTTTTGTCATTAAATAACCTACAGTAGTTGATATGGCATTAAACAAAACTCAAACTTATTACTCCACCTACATGTGTAAGCTTACAGCACTTGCTATCTCCAAGCAGTGATCCATGTATGTACTGACAAGAATTGACATTGCTTAACTTCAGTGATTGTTCTGAAACTGATGTTTCAATACAATATCAATTTAAGCCCAATGCTGCATAAGTTCCATAATTGAATAAGAAACCTTGTCATGAACATAATACTGTTGTGCATGCACACATTAGTCCATAAGAGGCCATCTTGGGGATGCAAAGTCCAATTACCTTGGGACTTACAGAAATCCTCTTACTTAATTTTCAAATACGAAACATTAACAGAGTAATTTTCCACACAGATTTTCTTAAGATGCCTATTCATTTATTGCATATTGAGAAAAATTCTGTCTCCCTAATTATTAAGGCCATACCTTTTTATTAGACACTTTTGGGTAAAGATGTCTATTTTCTCATGTCATAGGCAAATATTACATGGATATAAGATGTTTGAAAGAAAAAATATTACTTAACAAAACTTCATTGTTTTCTCTCTTTTATGTAACAAAAGACAAACTTAACTTTCATATTTTATATGACAGGTCAAGAACAAAGACTGGACTTGAGGCTAAAAATTTACTGTCGAACCAGAGGTTTTAATCTCTCTGATGTCTTCAATGTGTGTCAAAAAAAAACAAAAGACACAAATAATTTCTCTTAAGAAATTTCTTCTATGTGTCCTGTTTTTTCAGGACGTAGGCGATCATGGCTTTCCACTTCTCCCTATCCCTGGTGGCTCTTAGCATGCTTTCATCACACAAACCCTCATTCCATTATCTACCTGAGCAGGTCCTTCAGATATGTTATCCACTGCTTTCCTCTCTCTCTCTTTCTCTCTATCTGGCCTGTTAGTATCAGGTTCTCCAAGCCCTCCTTCCTCATTGCATTTCCCAGGAACTTCAGCTGTCTTTTCCTGATGGTCAGTATTAATTTCCTTTTAGTTTCCATCCTTTCCAAAACCTCATCATTGCTCACATGCTCGATCCATGTTATTCGCAGCATCCTTCTGTAGAACCACATTTCAGTTGCTTCAAGTTTTTCCTTCATTTTCAATGATATTGTCCAGCATTCACTGCCATATTGACAAACTGACATCTTATAGCAATCCAGTACTTTCTTCTTTGTTTTTAGCAAAATTGTCCTGTTTCTTAATACTTTACTCAACTTCTGGAATAATTCCTTCGCCGTGCCAATTCACCTTCGTATCTCTGTTGCACTTTCCATCTTCTGTTAGAACACTTTCTAGGTATTTAAATTTTTGTACCTGTATTTGGCATTTTGAGCTGCTCTTTTTGCTGATGACCATGTATTCGGTTTTCTTGGAAATTATTTGTAGTCCCTTCTTGTCATTCTTGTCAGCTACCTACTGTAACAGGTCTTGTAGTTTCCTTTCCCTGTCTGCTATCAGCACTGTGTCATCCGTGTACCTTATGTTGTTTAAATTGTGACCTCTGATGACGAATCCTGGCATAACTTCAAGGATCCTCAGAATAATCTTGCTGTACAAGTTGAATAGTTCCAGTGAAAAGATACATCTTTGTCTTACACCCCTTTCAATCTTTGTATGACTGCTGAATTCATTACCTGTCCATATGCAGGCGGTTTCCTGCCAGTAGAGATTCTTGATTACTCTTAGGTCTTTCCTAAATATGTCAAGGCTGCCGAGCATCTCCATCAATTCTTTGTGGCGTATTTTGTCAAACGCCTAAGAAATTTAAGTGAATAAAAAAGTTGATCACTTTATTGTATTTGTTTGCTACATTTGTCATGTTTTCATCAGAAAATGCTTCTGTTTTTCTAGACATTCCCAAGTCGCTGTCACTGTGAAGCCTGACTTGTGCAAAACAGACTACAGTTTTGTGATGTTATTTTTAATTGGCATTTTGCAAAAGATCATGCAATGAATTTTTACGCCTTTATAAGTTTGCTATGCATTAAATAATGCTGGTGCATCAACTATGGACCTAGAGATTCTTGAAAAATCCCACAGAAGAATCTGCAATGTTATCAATTCTGACCCGGCATCTCAGCTTCAGTCACTTTCCCACTGCAAAAACATAGCTTCCCTGTGACTTTTCTATAAATACTTTCCTGATAATTATTCTGATGAGCTTTTGTCTTTGGCTTGTGGTGGTGGTGGGTGTTATTCCTAACACTATTTAGTTTGTTGTATATGAAATGCATTTATAGTAAGTATTCATTGGGACTTTATTTTTAAATGTTTTTTTTTTTATTCCTCATCCTCCTCCAGACAAATTTTACATATAGGAACTAGTTAGGACTACATAGAGACTGTGAGGTATTATGGTGCCTGTAGCAAGAATGTGTTTTGATGTAAAGAATACCGTGTTATAATTTGCATGAATTTTGATCCTCATCACCACTGTTATAACTTAGTTTCTATTGTTTATAATATACTGTGCAATGTTTGGGTCAATAAGCATGGTTAACTAAGTTTAAGAAATGACATATCCCTATCTCCACTTTTGGTCATTGTATTTTTCAAAATATTGCTTCCCTCTTTGGTACCTTGATTCCATAAATTTAAACATCATACAGGAGAGCCCTCCCTAAAAAAATGCAACTTATAAATATTGTACAATGCTGATTGCAGACACGGAAAGGAAACTACAAGACCTCCTACAGAAGGTAGCGGTGGAGAGTGACAAAAAAGGACTACAAATAAACTTTAAAGAAAATGAATGCATGGTCATCAGCAAAAGGTGCAACCCAAAATGCCAAATACATGTGGGGGGTCCCAGAATCAAGCAAGTACAAAAATTTAAATACCTAGGAAGTGTTCTAACAGGAGATGGAAAGTGCGACACAGAGATCCGAAGGCAAATTGGCATGGCAAAGGACGCGTTCCAAAAGCTGAGTAAAGTACTAACACACAGGAAAATTTCACTAGAAACAAAGAAAAGAGTGCTGGTTTGCTATGTGAAGTCAGTTCTTCAATGCGGCAGTGAATGCTGAACAATATCATCAAAAATGAGGACAAAACTAGAAGCAGCGGAAATGTGGTTCTACAGAAGGATGCTGCGGATATCATGGACTGAGCATGCAAGCAACGATGATGGTGTTGGTAAGAATGGCAACAAAAAGGAAATTAATACTGAGCATCAGGAAGAGACAACTGAAGTTCCTGGGACATGCAGTGAGGAAGGAGAGTTTGGAGAACCTGATACTGACTGGCCAGATAGAAGGAAAAAGAGACAGAGAAAGGTAGCAGATAATATATTTGCAGGACCTGATCAGGTGGATGACAGAACGGGGGTTGCGAGGTGTAACAGGAGCAAACATACTAAGAGCCACAAGGGACAGGGAGACGTAGAGACCCATGATCGCCTACATCCTGAAGGGACAGGGCACATAGAAGAAGAAGAATAAATCCTACAAAGGTCCAGTTATTGTTAAGAAACTTGGATTTACACTTCAGTCTGTGCATGATCATTCCTTAATGTTTTAGTTGAATTAGTCACTTTGCATAAAGAAGTTTAGAGGCAAACTTCCAAATGTGGCACAAAATTCTCAAATGCTCAGATACATTCCTCTTTGGGGATTTTCCTGATTTTTTTGCTGTGATTACTACCTTCAGTTCACCAATCATTTGAGGTGTTGTTCTGGTACGCATTATTCTTGCGATACTCTCACAAATAAAAATCTGGGGATTCAAGTCCAGTAAGTGTGGTGCTCACTCAGTGTCACACTTTCTGCTGATCAGTCTCTTCTAAAATGGCTCTCTGCCAGGCTAGGGAGTCATTTGATGTGTGAAAGATGTCTCATATTGCTGGAATCATTGTTCGTTTCAATTTGTCTCTCCATACTATCCTAGTGATTAACAGTTTTATTAAAAAGTTTCTAGGTTCTGTTTTTGTTTTTTTGGTGGAGGCACCCTGTACTAGATAGGCAACTAGGTCTCCTCATTCTACTGTTTACATTAGGACATGTAAATATAAATTCCTGCTACATTTCTAACAGCTATATTATAATTCTAATAAGCTTTTGCAAATTCCACTATTTAACACAAAGAAACTCTCCAGAACAAAACAAAATAATAATAAAAGGTGTCACCAAAAATTGACATTGTTTGGACTTATCTCAATGAGAATCTCCAGTAGCAAGGCCTCTGATTGGGAGGTTTTAAGGAGCATGGAACCACCTTTTAATTGCTGTTGTTCCCAAGAACACCTTGACCCAGGATGGTAGCCCCTGTTAGGGTCCCAGCTATGGGTAAATAATTAACACCTAAACTGGGATCAAAACACTATGAAAGTATGAAAATAGACTTTCAGAGAAATATAAACATAAAAGACTTTTATAGAAAAATTATACGTTTTTGAAGGGAAAAAGAATTGTACGTTTTTGAAGTGAAAAAGAATTGTACGTTTTTGAAGTGAAAAAGAATTGTACGTTTTTGAAGTGAAAAAAGAATTGTACGTTTTTGAAGTGAAAAAGAATTGTACGTTTTTGAAGTGAAAAAGAATTGTACGTTTTTGAAGGGAAAAAGAATTGTACGTTTTTGAAGGGAAAAAGAATTGTACGTTTTTGAAGGGAAAAAAATATTACCAGCAATACATTTTTGAATACAAAATGAGAAGACAGTATTTACATTATTAGGACTATTGTCCTCATCTTTGTTGCCATTTGTACGACGTTTCAGCTGTTGTATGCTCTGGCCTACTTCAGGTGCTAGGAATTTCAAACCGAACCCTTTATTACAGTCACTGGGATACATCATCTACATTTCTTGCATAAAGCCTCAATTAGAAGTCATGAGTTAAATCTCTCTAACCCTGCAAGTTACTTGTTCACAACTGCTAAAGCCTGGTATTTAACTCACAACTTAAGGACACATGGCCCAGTGGATAAGACGTTGGTTAGTTCCTGACATGACTCTTAGAGTATCATGATATATGGCATGCTTGAAATGTTTAACTGACAGTTACACACCAGTATTAATTTCTATACTGTGTATGTGTGCATATATACACTATCAGCCATAATTACTAGGCCACACCAGTGTTTAAAAATGATGCATTTCATACTATTCTTTAGTATTTATTGCCAAGTGAATAATTGTAAATGAAAATAAAATGATTCTTTTGTTAATACTGCACAATGACATGTGCATTAAATGAATTTATGAATATTTAATTATTACATATATTGCAGTTTGATCAATGAAAGAATGAAGAAAATTTAGTGATTCGGATGAGTTCATCATTTTTCCTTACCTTGTAAAATTTTACAAAATAATAACAAAAGAACTATTCTGTTTTCAGTTAGAATTATCCACTTGGCAATAAATACTAAAAATAGTATGAAATACATCATTACTTTTAAAAAACTGGTGTCACCCAATAATTATGGCCGGTAGTCTATATATATATATATATATATATATATATATGCATACACACACAAACACAAATGGTCAATCTTGCATATTTAGCACTCTTATTTCATAATTATCACACATTTTAAGATCTCCTCACAGATAAAGTTTAGATTTCAAAAAAGGTTAGGTTCTATAGAAGGATGCTGAGAATAACATGAATCAAACATTTGAGCACTGAAATTATAGAGAAATTGAAAAAAAAAAAGGGACCCTTATACTTAATATCAGAAAAAGTTGCAATTTTGAGAGCACATAATAAAGAAAGAGGGCTTGGAAAATTTGATACTCACAGGAAATGTTGAAGGCAAGTCAGACAGAAGAAAACAATGCAAGCTTGAGTGACTGGATTGTGAAGCAGAGTTTGGGAGAGATGGCATAAAGACAAAATTTATTGAGAGCTACAAAAGACAATAAGTTGTAGAGAGCCATGATCACCAACGTCCTGAAGGGACATAGAACATGATGATGATATTAGTAAAACTACACTCTTAAGAAAGAACACCATTAGCATCAATACGACATATTTGTTTATCATAGCAATTAGGATACTAAAGTCATTTACATAGTAAAGTGCAATAATTTTATTAAATCCAAAAACTAATAATGCTAATAAAAATAATATTAATAATTGCAAACGAATTGGCCATGGTTAAGTGTAATTAACAAAAGTACCCATTAAACAATAGCAAAAGAAAGAAAAAAAAATGGGGCAAAAATAACACTAAGCAGACAAAATATATAATGATGTCAAGTTCTTGAATGGTGAGAATAATCCAACAAGATATAACACTTAATATTCTATATTAAGTATATCTGTTTAGAGAGCTCAGTGCAATATGGTATTTATAAAGGAAATCTCAATAAGTCATTTAGATTAGTTATAAATTGTAATTCATTTCTATGAGCTAAATTGGCTCATTTCATCAGACCACACTATATTCGTTCCATTTGGTACAAATATTTTCCAAGAATCTCAGAAAAATATTTATACCAAATGGAATGAATATAGTGCGGTCTGATGAAATGAGCCAATTTAGCTCATAGAAATGGATTACAATTTATAACCAATCTAAATGATGTGTTGAGTTTTCCTTTATATATATATATATATAAATTGTTCAAACAATTCATTTCAAATTGCTGGTTGTTTATAACCAAGTTTCGTTAAAATTCATTAATTTCCGTAACATGTTTACATTTGTTAACATTACAATACATTTCGGAGCAGATATGGTTGTTGATATGAATTGAAAATTGTGTTATATAGGCTTGATTAAAACCTCGTTTAGACTGGAAGTCATTCGTAATTGAGCGGTCTAAGATGTTACCAGATCAAATGGTAGCTTCCCCTATGTAGATAGGGGTCAGAGGTTCGAATCCTGCCGAAGGACACACATTTTCGTAATAAAAACTTATCGTAAATAATCAGGCCGGTAGATATAAAAATATAATACTGTTTAATTAAAAACAGAATATCTACTTAAATATGAGTATCGATAAAAAATAATGTTCAAACAATTCATTTCATATATATATATATGCATTTAAGTTGTTTGAAGATCAGCTGTTCATGAAACTGTTTAATACTAGGGCCATTTTTTTTATAAGATTTTACATTGTTAGGCATTTTTTGCTCTATCTTGGCTTGAAGCAATTTAATTTAATGAGTAGATCAGTTTGCTTTTTAGACTTTTTTGTTTTTCTTTTTTCTGTATTGCTGTATTTTGTTTGAGAATTTATCTGAATAAGAATTTTAGGTTTTGGCAAGCTGTATGTTGGTTCCATCAATGTTTTTCTTTACTATATATATATATATATATATATATATATATATATGTATGTGTTTGAGCATGAAAAAAGTATGCTTAGCAACAATAATAAAGCAAACAACTTCATCAAGTTAATGGTATTAGTACACAAAAGGGATACAGTCAAGTGATTATAGCATTCTGACAAGAAAAAAACAAAATGTCAGGTGAGGCCAAGAAGTTCCTTTTCTTGTCTAGGAAAAAATCCCAACATACATCTCTGATTTGTGTATAAATTTATGAAGGGCTATGTTTCTGCAGTTATTCTTACCAAAATTGAAACTAATAATAATAATGCAAAAACACAATTTTATATAATTCAAATAATACAGAATTTTATAATTTATTTATTTGTACTTTTAATTTTATATAATCCAAATGCTAATATAGTGCTTGACATTGAAACTGATTTAGATTCTTCTTTGTGCCCAAATATTTTGGGCTGAGGACACTTTGAGAATCTGACTTGCGAAAGACAAAAATAACATTTCATTCACTTTTGGAAGTTAAATACTCTAAGATTGCCTCCCATCTCACAATGAAAATTGAGGGATTTGTCATGTGTTGGCTGAAACAAGTGACTAATTTTGGGTACCTGCATTAATGTCAAAATCAAAAATAATTGTGTTGACAAGAATGGACATTGCTTTTATAATGGCAATAAAAAGGGGCTTTGGTGCAATTAATTTGAAAGTGGCAATATTTAGCAGGTGAAAAAATTCATTTTTTACTTCTCCTGTCACTATAATTAACAGTTATCCAACTCGAATTGGTGTGTACATTCAGATCGAGTGAGAATATGGAAAACAGATATTTGCAGTGAGACTAGAATGAAAAACATAAATGTTTTTTATTCTGATTTTTATTGGTCATAGCTGAGCTGAATTTGGCTGCACACTTCAATAAACCAAATCTACATAGAAACATTCAAGGAATATTGAGAATTTCTTGAAATTTTATTTCTTTTATGCCATGAAATCTACTTCTTCTTTAATTTAATCTCTTGTATTAAGTTCAAATACTCTCTTTCTTTATTAGTTTTATCATAAATAATTTCTTGCCAGCCCTCCAAACACATTTTTTCCAATATCATTTAATACCCTTACACAAAAATAATTCTTTCCTCCTTCTGCACATAAATAATTTCGTCTTCTGCACAAAAATGATTTCTTCTTCTGCACAAAAATGATTTCTTCTTCTGCACAAAAATGATTTCTTCTTCTGCACAAAAATGATTTCTTCTCTCTTCCCACAAAAAATAATTTCTCACTTTCCACAAAAATTCTTTCCTTTCTACCAAAAAAAAATAAGTTTTTCTCTCCCCTACAAAAAATAGTTTCTCCCTCCACCACAAAAACATCACTGATTAACCAATCTCTGAGATTGAATGATACATCATTATGGCATGGCATTTAAGTTTTTTTAGAGAAAGACAGTTTTTAATTTCCATTCCTTTGCTTGTAAAAGAAAAAGTTAAAATTCCAGCTCAAAGTGCTTGCCCTCCCTTTGCATGAATAGCCTTGAGTCATATTCTGACAAGAGTTAAGCAACAACAAACCTGATGGGTGACCATTTGGGAGTATCAGGTGCCATAAAGTTGGTTGTGCATATGATGAAATGGTTAATCACTCAAAATTGGAAATCAGGGAGTCGGGTTTCAACTCCACTTGACTCTACTATATTCAATTACATGCAGATACCCTTGGAAAAGTATAAACACCTCTCTTTCACTCCAGCAGCTATGGGCTAATTGATAGGATTTGTATCAGTAAATCATTATCTTATAAAAAGTTTTACAAAAAGTTGAGATTAGATCAACACATGTAAAAATTCTTTCTTTTAGTTTCTTATACATATTTTTGTGTATATTGCGATAATGTTTAGCACCAAGGTTGTTGTTTTTCCATTGGCTTTTCTGATAAAATATATTTGGCAAGCAGGTCTTTTATTGTAAAGTGCTCGATATCGGGGTGGGAATAGTGGTAAGCACAAAGAGTCACTTTAATTTTAACTGGGCAGATTCATGCCAATTTTAAATTTTTGGTGAGGACACAGTTATGATTGTCTTACTTGTCAGGACTGGTTTGTGTGAACATCATAACCGTATCCTCATAAAACTTCAAAGTAGTTGGCATGAACTTGCTCAGTTAAAATGAAACTCTTGGTGCTTATATATATATATATATATATATATATATATATATTGCTCATTCAGTAAAATGAATTAGAGCACTCTGGCTATTGGGCGCTTATGATGATAATATATGTGCTAAAAAGTCTGCCTTCTTCCACCGAACGCCCATAGCCCAGAGGTAGAATTGCCGACTGACGCCAATTTGGTCGTGTTCAATCCTGGGTTAAAAAGCAATCGGAGTCTAACTGTACTGATGAGCTATGATACAGTGAAACAGATCTGTCTGCAGATGACTATATATATATATATATATATATATAATAAAATAAAATTTTCCGTTTCACCCAATGGTCTGTAGGGCAGTGTTTTTGCTGTTTCCGGTAACAAACTGTTTTTTATGGGACAAACCTGGAGGAAGGTGATTTTCCAAGCATAGCTTAGACATGACACACAGCCGAAAGTAAGGGGTAACCAGTGAGGATCGAACTCACTACTCAATTATAATGATTCTAGCAAGACGAGTCTGCTAACCATTACACCACGCCAAGGTGCCCATATATATATATATATATATATATATATACATACATATTGTCAAACAGTCATCTGCAGAGAGATCTGTTTCACTGTATCACAGCTTCTCAGTACAGTTAGTTATCCGTTTAAACATGAGTTGGCAATTCTATGCCTGAGCTATAGCCGCTCAGTAGAGGAAAGCGGACTTTAGCGTGTTATATGCAATGTAAACACACGCCAGTAGCCAAGAGAGTTCAAATTCATTATTGAATGAATGATGCATAGATGCATGAGTAGCCACTATTTTTTACATTTTTATATATATATATATATATATATATATATAATGGTGTGCAGATGTTTTGAGATACTTAGGGCTATTAAATGAATTCTAGAAGTACTATTGTCATTCTGGTACAACAATTACAGCTTACCTACATTTACAGTCTCCTCACAACACACAGGACTTGAGTAGGGGTCATATAGAAATGGAAGTGGGGGTCAGTGAGAAATATGAGAAAGGAAGATATTTCAAAAATTTAAAAACAGATGACACATGAAGTAGACACTTTTTAAAATTAAATATGAACTAATGTTTTTATTTCACTCTTTGATTGGATGCCCGAGAGCTGTTGGATCCTCTACCCACTTCTGCAATATGCATTCTGCATATGTATTTTGATGTAAATATTGGTTAATTTGTATAAAAAATAAAACCATTTTTAACACGCAGTAAAGATTTTTATTTTCCACAAATTTTTATGAAAAACTTGCTAGATATTTTATTTTCCTTAATTTTTATGAGAAAAATGCTCTACAAAAGTTTCAACATCAAAAATATAGTTGGCAGTGATAATGTTAAATAAACACTTGAGTTTGTGTAAATTTTATTTTTAAGGACAGATACAGCAACTAAAGATTGTTTTCTATTTTCATCTAAAACTCACAGTTGAAAATATGGCATGTGTTCATTTTTGTTTTATATCTGATATTTTCTGTTGCACACATGCCAGTGGATAATAAATGCCTGTCATTTGGCAGAGAGTATTTAGTGGGTGGGAAAAATGAACCGGAATATCTTTTTGAAAATTATAAATTTCCAACTCAACAAAATATTCCTAGCCCACTGAAGAATAAAAAATGATAATATCAGTTCAAACAAAATGAAGGGTTTGAAGCAACAATCATTGGGGTAAACAATAATATGTTGGTTTCGAAGTATAAATTTCAGACTTCTATTCATTGAATTAGAGAACATCTGTATTATATAGGGTTGAAAATACAAAAATAGCTATGTAGCTCACTTTCAAGACAGACTTGAGTAGTGATTAGTGTTGCTTAAGGCCAAAGGATTATGGCCAAATGCTAATAGGTATGAACAAGGATCATCATCATTTATCCATCACACCCAGATGGTGCATAGGGCAGCAACTTTTTGTTGCTGTTTCTGTAACAAACCGTTTCTTACGGGGCAGGGTTGTTAGCCCTGCACCCAACCCCCAAACCTGGAGGACCAGTGGACCATTCTTGGTCCTTACGTTTACAGCACCTGGTATTCTCAAATGGTCACCCATTTAAGTACTGATCAGTCTCGATGTTGCTTAACTTTGGTGATCGGCCAGGAACTGGTGTATTCAACACGATATAGCCGTAGACTGATCAAGGATAGTTATTTAAAAAAAAATTATAGCAGATCATTTGGTTAAATCAGAGACAGTGGGGAGAGCCAAGAATATTTCTTCAACCCCCTTATAAGAAACATTTTTAAGTAACTGGGTTGATTTTTAATTACTGGAACAATTAAAGATCATGACAACTCTCTCAACCATCAGTCACATTCTTCCTTCCCTTCCTTAATTGAGTTATGGTTAACAAGCTTTAACTTTAAATAAAGGGAGAAACTGAAGTGGTTATTATATTCTCCTTTTCATAGTTTTGGTTCAAACACAAAATCTTATCTTTTTTTACATGATTGCAAACATCTCTAGTGTGACATCTTTTTTTTAAATAAACACTAAATAAACAAAAAAATTTTGTGCTGCAAAGTTTTGCACAACTAATATGTATGTGCAATCATGTTCGCATTTTGAATTAAATCTATGAAATATCTTAATCTTCTAAAAAGCTGATTTTGCATGTTGTGAGCCTAACCCAGATTATGAATTTATTCTTAATAAATGCATTTCATTAATCTTAGATAATTTATAAAATTTGTATATCTTCATTTCGGAAATGGAATGATCTTTATGGCCTATCTTGATTATCCTGAAGATCGTTTATAGATTCGCAAATGATTAGAAATTCATCTATGGCAAATTCAGTAATTATGCTATGATTAGATTGTCTGAAGCTATTTTCATAGAGTTTTATCAGCTTCCATCTGAGGTGAGGAGACTTTGCCAAAATTGCTTCATTGGTTATAGTGTGTGAATAAATTGTAACATAGGTCTTTCCTAGTTGGCATTTTATCAGATGTGTTCCCTAATTGTTCATTAAGCAATCTCCTTGAATTTGTGGCAATTGGTGACCAATGTCTGTTCCATTCAAACTCTTGTATTTTGTTTGGTAAATTAACATGACAAACCCTGGTCATTATACATAAGCCCTGACAAAAATCATTGGTTCCAGATTTAAGCAAGTAATTTTGAAAATATTTTATTTGCAAACAACTTTATTGGTGTTTCACAAAAGAATCTTTAAGAAGTAGAATATCCTAATGGTTTTCTCTAAATTTCATTGCGAGATGCATTTGGTAAAAAAAAGAAAAATGTTTGAAATTATACAATAGCAAAATCAGTGCAACAATATGGCAGTGAATGGTGAACAATCTCCTTGCACATAAAGAAAAAACTTCAGACAGCAGAAATGTAGTTCTTCAAAAGGATGCTGAAACCAAATGTGAGCAACAAGAGAAAAGTTTTTACAGAAAGTGGAAAATGGACACT
This sequence comes from Ascarosepion bandense, assembly GCA_037127315.1. Taxonomy (NCBI): domain Eukaryota; kingdom Metazoa; phylum Mollusca; class Cephalopoda; order Sepiida; family Sepiidae; genus Ascarosepion; species Ascarosepion bandense. The sequence continues at coordinate 489,536 of JBBBDQ010000255.1, read as the reverse complement.
TTTACTCAGAATCAAGAGTTGACATTTCTAGAACACATTAGGAGGAAAGAAGGCTTGGAAAATTTGACATTCACAGGATAAATTGAAGACAGACAAGCAATAAAACATAGCAAGCTTACGTAAATAGCTGACAGAACAGGGTTTAGTAGGGATAACAAAAAGACAAAATTTAATAAATGTTGAAAAGCACATGAAACTGTAGAAAGCCATGTTCACCAACATCCTAAAGGAACATGGCACACACACACACCTCTCTCTCTCTCTCTCTCTCTATATATATATATATATATATATATATATACACACACACACACATATTTATGTAGTGGCGGTAAAAGCCCAGGACAGGATTGGTAAATAATCCAGGAGGATTTTAGTCGTAATATCATTAAAATATTAAAACTGATCCAATAGAGAGCTCAATTAATTTAACTTACAGAGTGGGTATTTATTTATTTATCTGTAAATTCAGATAAAATTTAGAGGGGAAATAGCCATTTTCAAGATGTCATTTTATGACATGCATTGTCAACCCCATTTAAACAAAGAATGAGGAAAAATTTTAATTCCAAGGCTTAGTCTAGTAAAGGAAAGGGTTGGGGAATATTGTCCTTTTATAGGGTTAAGCTAGCGGAATCTTAGTAATTTCTTCTATAGTAGTGGGAGGTATGAAACTTGATCATTGGGTTAGTAGTGGTAGGTAGTGGGGGAAGGTAATTGCTTAGCCAAATTTTAAAAAAAACGTTATTGTGACTGATTGGAAGAATAAGATAATTGCAATTTATATCTATTTCTATGATTGCACATACTAATGATCTCTCTGCATTTATTCAGAAGTACATTCTGATATTGAAATTTCAAAATTTTTTCTGTAACACAGAAAATGGCTATTCCTTCACAAAATTTTATCTGAATTTACAGAAAAATAAATAAATCAGTATATATATATATATATATATATATATATATATATATATATATAAGAAAAATTAAGGCAGACACATTATTTCATGGTAAATCAGAAGTGTAGGCCTATTTCAGGTGAACCATCATCAGCTTCCATCTTTATTGTACAAAAAATTTTACACAAATTCGTGTAAAATCTTTTGTACAATAAAGACGGAAGCTGATGATGGTTCACCTGAAATAGGCCTATGCTTCTGATTTACCATGAAATAACATGTCTGCCTTAATTCTTCTTATATTTGCTCTAATGTATTTATATTCATATATATTTAGTGCTCTCTTAGAGTTATCCTACCACTGTATATAAAAGATACTCATTGGATTCTTCTAGACCTACACTGCATGCTGAGATATATATATATATATATATATATATATATATAGAGAGAGAGAGAGAGAGACACACACACACAGACAGAGAAACTACAGGTAAAACAGGAATAAATGGTTTTCTTGTTGATCAGAAAAGACTTTAGATTTAATGTTTATAATTTAATTTAATTTTTTTAAACTTACCAGTTTAGTTACCAATCTCATATTTGGTTTTTCCTGTACTTTATACTTCCTACATTAGCAATGACAATCCAGCTAACAAATAATTTCTGCAGATTTTATTAGTTTGTGTGCTAAAGATATTCATTTTCAAAAGGAAGGCATCACATGGAAAAATTAATTTTCAATTATTGGTAATATTGCTGCTATTAAAGAAAGCAGAAAAATTTTGGTTTGAAATTAACTACGGATTTGATACTTTGCAGTATTTAAGACTAGCAGTATAGCCCGGCATTGCTCAGGTGTAATGAAAGCTTTAAAACTAATCCATGTTTCTGGAGCTCAGACTCAGCCTAAAGAATATTTGTGTGAATTTTGGTGAGAATCGGATAAAAATTGTGGATTTGTATAAAGAACATACAGACAGATAAGCAGACACACAGACATCTTGCCTTTATTTACATATATATATATATTAATTATCGATTTTCTGCACTACTGTAAGAACTGCAACCTTGAAACTTCTGAATATTGTTTTTTATGTCTTTGTCTATTAGTGTATCAAATTTGATTAAAATCGGACCACTCCTTCTATAACCCAATTTTTTCAATTATCAATTTTTGAGATTTATCGGGGGTACCTTGACACAAAACCTAACTAAGAACACTAGCAGACGCTTATAGTACAACTATAAATCCTCAGGAAAATCAGTTCAGCCGTTTCGGAGTCTATATGTAATGGACACACACACACAAAGTTCCATTTATAAATAAGTTTAGATATATAAATTGTACATCTATTTAATAACATGTTAAAGTTGGAGTAAAATCTAGATAAAATTCTATGGAAGCTATGACCACACCTTGCTCCATAAACCACTTTGGACCTGTATTGTGGCATAATGGACAACAACTTGAATGAGAAATCAAAGAACTGGGTTCAAATTCCTGTCGGATTCATAACATTCACATATGCACAAATACACTTGGGAAAGGTTTGAATCCAATTCTTCTCTCTCCAGCTGTGTGTTTAGTAGCAGGACAGACTGGGTCTTGGCTGGCCACCAGTCTACCACAGAGAGAAACTTACTTCAAGAAAATTTTCTGCCTAGTCAGTCATGTCTCGAAAGAATCATGACTGTCCAAGCGTGTATTATACACGGCACTTAACTGACTGACTGACAAATCCCTTTACATTATGAAAAAGTACCTGAAATTTTAATTATAAGCAAATAATTTGAATTAATTTTTCATAATGTACTCGAGTTAGTTTGATAACATTATCCCGAATTATAATGAAAGACTTCTTCTGTATTTGAATTTTCTTGTTTTGATTTTAATTTTTTAATGTTTTGCCAGCTTTGTATTTTAATTAGAAAATCATTGCATCAGTTTAAAAAAAATATTCCTTTCCACAGAATTATTTCATTGTTTTTTTTTTCAAAGATTGAAATGACAATTTTAATAACCATTTGAGTTTTAAACACAGACACATTTTTATATTTGATCCAATACACAAAAAAAACATTTTAATTTTCTATAATTTACCTTTATTTTTTTACATTTCTACATGCCAAGAAATTGTACTTTGAAAGAGAAGACTCTTATATCAATATTCGAAAATTCTGATCAATGTCACTTTTTAAATTTATTTATTTATTTTTTTGTTGGCTTATGTTGTCAGCAGCCAATTCAATGGAGAACAAAAAAGACAAAGAAAAGGCAATTCCAAACATTTTCTGCTTATTTTCTTATCTCCTCTTTGCTGAATTGTAAATTTCAAATAAAAATGCTAAAAGTATCTATGAACAAATGTTATCATAGGATTTTCAAGTGAGCTGAAAACTGTTTTTTTAGGTTTTTTTTTTTATTTTTTCAGTAGTGAAGAATATTCCAAATAAATTACTCCAACAGGAAAACAATAATCAATGCCACTTGGCCAGTCAATGACTCAAGTTGATTAATTTTTCAATTACATTCATTTTTTTTCGTTTTTTTTTTCATTTTTTGTATCTTCAATTCTTTTTTGATCTCTTAGAAAGGTTTATTGGACTAATCTGAAAAAATGACAATTTTCAACCTTGCCTTCTTCACAAAATTGAATTTACCAGATTTTTTTTGACTGAACAAGTCTTCAAAAATTGTTTCATCTGAATTTTTAAATACACAAGTACAAACCTCATTTATAGCAGTGAGTACTGAACATTCTTCTGAAAGATGAAAAACTTGAAGCAACAAAGATGTACATTTTTTTTTCATTGAATCATTTCACCCCAAGCAAGGTGAAAATGCCACTAATACACAGAGGGTTACTGGAAGTGAAAGTGAGAGAAAAGATTGAGTGAAGGACCAAAGATGAAAGGGATTCAAGAAAATAGAGGATGCTTTTACATTTTTGAAGCTTACAGTTATTAAGGAAACAAGTAAATGGAAAGGAGTTCCACAGGTGGGAAGTGGAAAGAAAACTGTTGGAGTAAAAGTGGCAGTTGCATTTAGCTATTTCAACAGTAAATAAGTGGGACCTAGATGCCAATCTAGTAGCATTTTTAAATTTATGTAGTTGGGGCACTGCTAAGTTAGGATCAGAAGAATACTGAGAACACCATGGGCCAAGTATGTGTGAAATGACAAAGCTTTAAAGCAACTTAAACATAACATCAGGAAGAGATAGTTATAATTTGTAGAACCCCATCATTTAACGTTCGTTTACGTGCTAGCATGGGTTAGATGGAGTTTACTTGATCGCTCTGTAATTGAACCATCATGAAAATATTAGAGCAAATTTTAGAGCTGTATGCATTGTGGTGTAGTGGATATGGGCTTGGAATGAGAAGTTGGGGAGCCAATTTTGAATTTCAGTTGAATTCCTGGCATTCACTTACATGCTAAAGGTATTAATCTGTCACTTCCCTCCAGTTATGGGTTAAATAACAGGACAGTCTGGGTTCTCTCGCCTTGACTGGCAACCAGTTTACCACAGAAAGTAATGGCGACCTACTGCGGGAAAATCTTCTGCCCAGTCAGTCATGTCTCTTTCGAGACATGATCGACCAAACGTGCATCATGTATGGCACTTAACTGACTGACCTTTCTAACCCCAACCATTTTAGGAGAATGGAAACTAACATTTTTATAGAGATACCTTCTCTAGGAAGATTACTCACCAAAGGTGAGAGAGTTCAGCGTACCTTTTTCTGCACAGAATAGGTGTAAAGGATTTTATTTCCGAGATTTCTTACTATTAAATAAATTGCTATTCAAAGCTAAAGACTCTTACCTGGCCTAAGCAGTTTAACATCATAGAACACACAAGGAAAGAGGGCTTAGAAAATATGATACTTAAAAGACAGATTAAAGACAAGGGGGAGAGAGAAAAATAGTGCAAAATGTTTAGTGAACTTGACTAAATAGCAGAACAAAATTTAAGAGAAATAACAAAAAGAAAAAAATTATTATGAGCTACAAGTGACTGGAAATTGTGGAGAGCCATGAATGCCTACTTTCTGAAGAGACATGGTAGATAAAGAGACTACAGATAAAACAGGAACAAATGGTTTTCTTGTACACTAAAAAAGATTTTAATTTCAATGTTTATGATTAAATCTAATTTTCTTTTTTTTAATCTTAAAAATTTACTTATCAAACCATATTTTGTTTTGTGCTCCAGACTCCACAACTTCAACATAAATGGCATTACAGCTGTGCTTTCTCTAGCAAGAAAGTTTTCAGAGGTTACATTTGCTACTGACATGTCCAAGCAATTTAATTCTTCTTTTACACTGGTGATCAACCAAGGTTAGAGAGGATGACATGTAAATTCATTAAGCATTCAATATTTTTGAAGAAAAGAATAATACAAACAAGATATTTTTGAAGAAAAGAATATTACGAACAAGATATTTTTGAAGAAAAGAATATTACGAACAAGATATTTTTGAAGAAAAGAATATTACGAACAAGATATTTTTGAAGAAAAGAATATTACGAACAAGATATTTTTGAAGAAAAGAATATTACGAACAAGATATTTTTGAAGAAAAGAATATTACGAACAAGATATTTTTGAAGAAAAGAATATTACGAACAAGATATTTTTGAAGAAAAGAATATTACGAACAAGATATTTTTGAAGAAAAGAATATTACGAACAAGATATTTTTGAAGAAAAGAATATTACGAACAAGATATTTTTGAAGAAAAGAATATTACGAACAAGATATTTTTGAAGAAAAGAATATTACGAACAAGATATTTTTGAAGAAAAGAATATTACGAACAAGATATTTTTGAAGAAAAGAATATTACGAACAAGATATTTTTGAAGAAAAGAATATTACGAACAAGATATTTTTGAAGAAAAGAATATTACGAACAAGATATTTTTGAAGAAAAGAATATTACGAACAAGATATTTTTGAAGAAAAGAATATTACGAACAAGATATTTTTGAAGAAAAGAATATTACGAACAAGATATTTTTGAAGAAAAGAATATTACGAACAAGATATTTTTGAAGAAAAGAATATTACGAACAAGATATTTTTGAAGAAAAGAATATTACGAAGAAGACATTTTTGAATGCAAAATGACGAAGAAGACATTTTTGAATGCAAAATATGACGAAGAAGACATTTTTGAATGCAAAATATGACGAAGAAGACATTTTTGAATGGAAAAATGTGACGAAGAAGACATTTTTGAATGGAAAAATATGACAAAGAAGATATCTTTGAAGGAAAAATATATGACCAAAGAAAGGAAAAAAATTATTGCCATAATGAATTTTTGAAGGGAAAAAATATTATTGCCATAATGAATTTTTGAAGGGAAAAAAATATTATTGCCATAATGAATTTTTGAAGGGAAAAAAATATTATTGCCATAATGAATTTTTGAAGGGAAAAAAATATTATTGCCATAATGAATTTTTGAAGGGAAAAAAATATTATTGCCATAATGAATTTTTGAAGGGAAAAAAATATTATTGCCATAATGAATTTTTGAAGGGAAAAAATATTATTGCCATAATGAATTTTTGAAGGGAAAAAAATATTATTGCCATAATGAATTTTTGAAGGGAAAAAAATATTATTGCCATAATGAATTTTTGAAGGGAAAAAAATATTATTGCCATCCCGTTCACACTCCACCCACGTCTATTGAACATGTTAAGAGGCTCATCCCTTGTTCCAGGTTTAGGATGTGGTTTCCAGCTTTCTCATTTCTAATCTTTTCACTATTATGTAGCCCCCTGCATATCAGTGGCGTTACCGCCTTGCTCGGGGTGATACGATTAAAAAAAAAAAATGAATTTTTGAAGGGAAAACAATATTATTGCCATAATGAAATTTGAAGGGAAAAAAATTATTGCCATGATGAATTTTTGAATAAAATCTAGAAGACATCTTCAATTTTCAATATTAACAAAAGAAATTAAATTTTTCATTAAAGTCTGACTAAATCAACCTTCTCACTATAACTCAATGTTAAAAAAAATACCTTTAAATGCCACCCTTTTGGCATTAGATCCCACAGAGGTTGATTTGTCATTAAACAAAACTAAAACTGAGAGTGCCTAGTATGCCCTGTTGTTTATTTTTTCTAATTGTATATGTGAGAAAGCAGACTGAATGGTCTTAGCTGGAATTTGAACTGTATTCCAATCACACTTTCTATACTGATAACAACAATACTATACACACTATCTTTTCTGCTAACACAGTAAAATAAATTTTAATAAAAATATTTGAGTATTGAATACTTTGATGTTAAAAATATTTTTATTGTATTATATAAATGTTTCTGCATTTTTAGCACATTTCAGCAGATAAATTGTATAGCCCTCCTGCATTGTCGAAAGATTAATATTTCATATATTTATCAGGTTTTCCTTTTTGTTGTGCTTTAATGTTGTATTTAGAAAAATTGCATTTTGTTTTTTGTCCAGAAGAAACATTTATCTGATAAATTATCATTGAGTTTCAAATGATGTTGACTGGATATATCATCTAACTTATCCTGAATCCTCTTCACTGTTCTCAGATTGACTACTAAACACTCTGAAATGTTTGTATTGGAGCTTGTTGTTTTCAAATGTCTGGCTGGGTGAATTTCACATTGGTGCATTTTTGTCGCAGATGGTGCCCAACTGACTCTATTAGAATGTGTAGTTGACAAAAACAATGCATATGTGCAAAAAATAAAATTGTAATAATTTACTCCTTGCAAACTGTATATTTTTTCTTATACAAATTTTTACAATAATGTTTGAATGAATTAACCTTTTCACTCAAGGGTTGATATTGTACAGTCATCAGGGCTGGCTCAAGATAACGGTAATTCCAGTAGATGCCCATGTTGCCATCAAGGTTGAAAGTGCCATCATGTTACCATGTCATATGTTTGGGATCTTCCAAAACAAAACTTATGAGAACAAACTTGCAGTTATACACGACACAATATAAATTAAATTCTTTAGTTATTTCATCAATAGATTTTGTAAAGAATATATGTATAGAAAGTTTCATGAAAAGATTTGCAGATCTAAAGGCTAGAAAAAATATTTTTGGTAGGATAGTAAATGTTTTCTTTAGCTAGTATTAAGTTTATACAATTTGTAATAAACTTGTTACACCTTCTCAGTTTTTCTCCTTGTGAAAATTTGAAAAGATCATACTTGTAATTGTGCCAAAGTTCAGCTTGCCTTGGTGCCAGGAAATCTTAGGGCCATCACTGATGGTCATCAATAACTTGCAATTGGATAGACCGGTAAAAATATTTACATTAAATCAGCAAATAAATTATCTACTACCAGTTGTTTGGTCGACTGTAATAAGTGAAGAGTTTTAGGGCTCCAGCCTCTTCATTAAAAATCAATTTAGTCCAAATAAGCTCTTTTTTGTTTCATATTATGGATAATATATGGATGTGTGTTGTTGGGGAGAGGGTATTGCCTCAGAATGAGAAATCAGCGAGCTAAGTTCAAATTTCAGTTGAGTTTGCTACATTCACTTACATGCAAATACCCTTGGGTAAGGTATTAATACATCTCTTCCCTCCAGCTGTGGGTTAAATAACAGGACTGATTGGGTTCTACAGCCTTGGTTGGCAACCAATCTATCACAAAAAGTAATAGCAACATACTGTAGGAAAATCTTTTAACTCGTCAGTGATGTCCCTTTGGAGACATGATTGCTCAAGCACAGATCATAAATAGCACTTATTAATTAGGGATAGAAGCTGAAGCACCATCCATTGAAGGAATCTGGAAATGTTAAATAACAGGACTGATTGGGTTCTACAGCCTTGGTTGGCAACCAATCTACCACAAAAAGCAATAGCAGCATACATACTTTTAACTCGTCAGTCATGTCTCTTTTGAGACATGATTGCCCAAGCATGTATCACATATAGCACTTAACAGACTAATTATGGATAGAAGCTGAAGCACCATCCATTGAAGGAATCAGAATGTGTGGTCTTGGTATCTGGCTCCCAAAATACCCCGTGCAAAATTTATGCTGGGGTAAATATTATTTCTTCAATGTACCTTGTCCATTCAAGACATCAGTCATAATGGCTCCATAACTTTCTATTCCATGTGATCTGTAGCAACTTATCTATTTACTAAGGCTCCCTCACCGACAAGCTCATCAGTTAAGTGGCTTGCCACCTTCCCCATCTCTTTTGTTCTCAATATGCCCCATGGTGTGACACAGATCTGAAGGTGAATTGGCATGGCGAAGGAAGCATTCTAGAAGTTAAGTAAGGTATTAAGAAACAGGACAATTTGGCTAGAAACTAGGAAGAGAGTACTGGATTGCTATGTGCTGTCCGTCCTTCAGTGTTATACTTTCTGTCCTCTGTTAGAAGACTTTCCAAGTATTAAATTTCTGTACTTGTTTGATTTCAGTATCCCCACCCTGTAGTTAACATTCTGGGCTCCCCTTTAAAAAAAAAAAAAAATTAAACAGTTTCTTGAAGAGTTAAAAAAAAACAAAATAATTTGAATGTTAGATATATCTAACTAGCAGTATAGCCCGGCATTGCTCAAGTGTAAGGAAAGATTGAAAAATAATTCATGGTCCTGGAGCTCAGACTCTTTGGATGTGAGCACAAAAGACTAAAAAGCAATAGTTGTTTCCAGTTAAAGCAAAACCATAGACTGAAAGAAAAATGAATGGATGTAAGTCAAATTTTGATTTCCTGGTATCAATATCAAATAAGTATTTTTGTCGTAAACTGAATTTTGAAGGCTAAATAAGTCCTCTGAGTAAATAGCATCATGGCTGAGACTACAATTATACCTACTTAGAGACAAACCCAAAGCTAAAATAAAAGGGCTGAAAAAAATACAGGCATACAGGCAGATAAACAGACACAGACACAAACATCTTGCCTTTTATATATATATATATATAATTGATTTTCTGCACTATTGTAAGAACTGCAACTTTGAAACTTCTGAATATTGTTTCTTATGTCTTTGTCTATGAATGTATCAAATTTGATCAAAATCGGTCCACTCCTTCTATACCCTGATTTTTCGATTTTTGATATTTATTTAGGGTACCTCAACACTAAACCTAGCTAAGAACACTCGCAGGCGCTTATAGTACAACTGTAAATTTTCAAGAAAATCAGTTCAGCCGTTTCGGAGCCTATAGGTAACAGACACACATACACAAAGTTCCATTTATAAATAATTTTAGATTTGATATGCTAGTTTAAGTTCTGATGAAATCAAAATAAAAAGAATTAAATTAAAATAGGACCTTAGCACTTCTATTTTAAGCATTTATTCCTCATATATATATATCAACTTGTTAGAAGCCAATCCTCAAATAAAAAGAAAAGACTAAAACTGGCCATAGAGCAGCAAATGTTTGCAGAAGTAGAGCCTACTTATTTGTGACTGAAAAATACTAAAAATCAGGAAGCCCTATACAAAAAAAAAAAATTGTTAGAAAAATTAAAAAAGAAACGCTGGAAAATACAATAATTAAGTCAATCAATATATTGACACAAAGAGACTTATGATGTTAGCCACAAATTCTGAGCTTGTTCAAAAGGATAGAAACCTTATACCTCTTAGAGAATCAAGTATAACAGTACAAGAGAACACTACCACATTTGCTACTGTTATTTTCACTCTATTCAGGGCTAAGAACATCATAGCAGATTAACATTGACCTAATTACTACAATTGTAGTTTTACTTCAAAACACCACTAACAGACCTTTCTCTGGACTGTTACAAGTATCAGCCTTATTAACAAACTGTTCCTATGCCAAATACCAAAGGAGCACTCATCACTCTAAAAAAAATAAATATATTATTTGTTTTAAACCCTTGATATCATTTTAATATGCCAAATATCAAAGGACTTGCTCATCTCTCTTCTTCTTTATGTGCCTTGTCCCTTCAGGATGTAGACAATTGTGGACTTCTACTTGGCTCTGTCTCTTGTCACTCTCAATAATTTTTCTCTTGGTATCACTTCTTAGCCCCGTTCCATCAACCATTTACTCAGACCTAACAAGTACATCTTGTGCTGGTTTCCCCTGTCGCTCCTTCTATTTATTTGAATGTGAATATCAACTTCTCCAGGCCCTCCTTTCTCATTACGTGTCCCAGGAACCTCATTTGTCTCTTCCTGATATTTAGTATCAGTTTTCTAATTTGCAACCTTTACAACACTTCATCGTTCCACACATGCTCCGTTCGTTGTATCCTCAGCATCCTTCTGTAAAACCACATTTCTGCTCCCTCAAGCCTCTCCTTTATCTTTGATAAGATTGTCCTGCTTTCACTTCCATACAGAAAGACAGATATCACTTAGCAATCCAGCATTCTTTTCTTTGTTTCTAATGAGATTTTCCTATCTTTCAATACTCTGCTCAGCTTCTTAAATGCATCTTTGACCATGCCCATGCGTATTTAGATCTCCATGTCGCACTTTCCCTCCTCTTTCAAAAGGAAAATAAATATAAAATATAAATTTATTGTTTTAAACCTTTGAGTCATTTTGTTTTATTCCCAAAGTTTCTGATAAAATAATTAACCTACAGCACAATATCCACAGTACAAAAGAAAATTAATCAATGTTAATCTATAAACTGATTAATCAATTATTAGTATGAAAAACAAGTTAATTTGAAAAAGGAAAAAAAAAGTTTACTAGATTTTTGACAAGAATTTTTATTTCTCTTAATTTGTTTTGGCACAAATATTCTTTAACCTTGTTGCATTGTTTAAGATTCTGAAATAAAGTATTTTCATAATTCTATAGACTTTCTTTCTCTCTTATTTCCTCTTAATATTTCTCTCAAGTTTGTCATGATCATACCTCCCCACACCTTATTCATTTTTGTAAGAAATTCTACCCCACACTCATATTCCAAACGCCATACCCAATTATTTATTTTTGTGGCAACAACATAGAAAAAAAAATACATTTTTAAGCAAAAGGTCATTTAGTATTACAAAATTGATTTTACTGAAGAAAGCTGCAAGTTACGTTACTCAAAATGATGATGATGATAAAATGAGGTCATCTGTTCAAATGTTAATAATGATAGGTACAGATACTAAAGCTTTATTGAAATTAGAGTTCATTAATTTTCAAAAAATTCACCGAAATTACAACTAAAAATATTATTTTAGTAATGTGATGTCTTCCTCTGTTATTTTAAAAATAGTTACTTATTCACGTCTTCTACAATTCAGTTTATGGCTATACATGACAATGCAGAAAGAAATGATGAAGAACATTACAAACATACTTTGCAAGGTTTATATTTGTGATAAATATCTTTATATAGAAGACAGTTGTTTAAATAATTTGCTGTATATAAATTAGATGTAAAAATTCCTTAACATCATGTAAAACTTACATATAAAATGGAAGACTGCAGACCTGCAAATCAAAATAGTTCTATCAAATCTAAACTCATGATGACCAATATTGTGTATGAATTTCAATGCTCAGTACACAACTACTTTTCTTGTCATAAATCAATTACCTATATCTAAACTTATTCATAAATGGAACTTTGTGTGTGTATGTTACCTATAGACCCCAAAACGGCTGAACCGATTTTCTTGAAAATTTACACAGTTGTACTATAAGCGTCTGCGAGTGTTTTTAGCTAGGTTTTATGTTGAGGTACCCCAATAAATGTCGATAATCAAAAAAATTGGTTTATAGAAGGAGTGGTCCAATTTTAATCAAATTTGTTATACTCATAGACGTAAGAAAAGATATTCAGAAGTTTCAAGATTGCAGTTTTTACAATAGTGCAAATAAATCGATTATATATATATATATATATATAAAAAGCAAGATGTTTGTGTGTGTCTGTTTATCTGTCTGTATTTTTTTTATACAAATCCACAATTTTTATCCAATCTCACCAAACTTCACATAAATATTCTTTAGGCTGAGTCTGAGCTCCAGGACCATGGATTAGTTTTAAAGCTTTCATTACACCCAAGCAACGTCGGGCTATACTGCTAGTTGGACATATAAAAACTTCTTAGAGTAGATGTCTTACTTGCCACCTACCCAACCAAAATGCAATGAAATATTTATTAACCCATAATTTAAAAGAACCCTTAAGGAAAATTTTGGTCAAAAATACTATTTAAATCAAAATTTTAAAAGCATCTCACAATAAGAAAGGCACTATATATAAAACAATTCTTTCCTACCATTGACCCTACATTATTTAAGCAATAAAAAAGCACAAAATAAATTACATTACAGTCAACCATGAGAATAAAATAACATCAGAAACATAACATTCTTGAGAATGATAAGTGAAATGGCTGAAAGTGCTTGGAAAGTTAATAATTATGGAACATTTTCACATTGCTTATATCCAGCAAAAAGAAAACCTGTAAGAATACTAAAAAAAAATATTAAACCATAAATTAATAAAATCTTGCTTGTTGGTCGTTTTAAAAAAAAAAACATGCTCAAAAGAAAGTTTGCTGCAGTTCAAAATGAAAAATCAATTTATTCTTCTTTTGTGTGCCAGCTTCCCTTCAGACATTCATGACTCTCCACAATTTCCTACCCTTTGTAGCTTTTTGCAAATTTTGTCTTCTTGTTATCTCTAAGTTTTCTTGCATCGTACATTTACTCAAACTCACTAAGTAGATTATGCATTGTTTTCCTCTCTGGTTTTGATTTTAATTTGTCCTGTGCACATCATATTTTCCAAACTGTCTTTCCTCAATATACAAACTAGAAAGTTCAACTGTCACTTCATGTTAAGTATAAGTTTTTTTCTGTTTCAATGTTCACTAAAACTCTGTTGTTGCTTATATGTTTGGTCCATGGTATCCTCAGTATCCTACTGTAGAATCATATTTATGTTATTTTCAGTGTCATCTTCATCTATGAGATGAATGTTCAGTATTCACAGCCATATAGGACTGATATTATGCAACAGTTTAGTATACTTTTGTTTGTTTTTAAAAAAAACATTATATTCATCTTTATTCTTTTATGTGATGTCTCTTCAGGACATAGGTGATCATAGCCTTCCACATCTTCCTATCTCTTCACACCCTTTCCCTTATGACCTATACCAAATCCTGCTATGCTATACATTTTCTCAAGCTCATAATATTTGTCATGCATTGCTTTCTCCTGTTTCTCTCTCCTTCTACCTGTCCTGTGAATATCAGATTCTCCAAGCCTTTCATTCTCATTACATGAACTTCAGCTGTCTTTTCTTGATGTTTTCTTTTCATTTCTATCCTCTCCAAAGCCTCATTGTTACTCACATGTTTGTCCATGGTATCCTCAGCATCTTTCTGTAGAACCACATTTTGGTTGCTTCAAGTCTTTCTTTCATCTTTGATGAGATTGTCCAGCATTCACTGCCCTATTGAAGGACAAACATCACATGACAATCAAGGAATCTTTTCTCTGTTTCTAATGAAATTTTCCTGTCTCTCAATACTTTGCTTAGCTTTTGGAATGCATCCTTGGCCATGTCAATACATCTTTGGATCTCAGTGTCGCACTTTCTGTCCTGTGTTGGAACACTTCCCAGGTATTTGAATTTCTGTGCCAACTTGATTTTAGTATCTCTGACCTGTAGTTTGTATTTTGGGCTCCTCTTTTTACTGATTTCCATGCATTCAGTGTTGTTGTTGTTGTTGTTAGTTTAGTCTTTTCTTTTTGCTTTCTTTAGCTACCTTCTGTAGAAGGTTTGTGGTTTCCTTCCTGTGTCTGCTATCAGCACAGTATCATCTGTATATATGTTGTGGGGTAGTTTTTGGCACTGAAGGTTATAATTGTGCTATGTCAGTTGCTAATTGACTTAACATACCCAAAATGTTAGGAACTTGGTAATCTTCCACTGAAAGCTGACTCCTTAGTATTCAGTTAACTGCCAACTAATATCAACTGCCTAGTAGTTCTACTGAACTCCAAAAAAAACTCTAAAGAACTCCTATGAACTTCCCAAGAACTTCTAAGAACTTCTTGAGTTAACTTCCTGTTAGCGCTTAATAATATAGGAAGGAGAGTCCATTATCTGAGGAATAGGTGTGTTTTCCCGTAACAATATCTAATATTCAGATTGTAGCTACTAATGATGAATCCTGGCAGGAATTCTAGTTCTCTCGGAACTGCCTTGTTTTATGGGTCAAATCAATCTGATAGAAAAACATATTCTTGTTTTATACTCTTTTCTATTTTTTTGCATCTGCTGAACTAATTTCCTGAGCGTATGCATGTGATTTCCTGCCAGTAATGGTTCGTGAGGATGTACGTTGTGGTGCATTGGATATCGGCTCAGAACGAGAAATCGGGGAGCCGAGTTCGAATTCTAGCCGAATTCATTGCATTCACTTACGTGCAAATACCCTTGGGAAAGGTATTAATCCATCTATTCCTTCCAGTTATGGGTTAAATAACAGGACAGATTGGGTTCTATAGCCTTGGTCGGCAACCAGTCTACCGCAGAAAGCAATGGCAACCTACTGCGGGATAATCTCCTGCCCAGTCAGTCATTTCTCTTTCGAGACATGATCACCCAAGCGTGCATCACGTATGGCACTTAACTGACTGAATGGTTCGTGATTATTCTAATGTTTTTCCTGAATATGTCATCTCTATCATGTCTGTGTGGCATACTTTGTCAAATGTTCTTGCTTAATCTACAAATAAACAAGAAACTATTTTATCTTGTTTATCTAATTGCATTTGTAGAGATAAACTGCCTAAGACGCATTCTTATTTTTTATTTTATTTTTTTAGTGTTGCGTTCAAAATTCTTGCAATTCGTGTTGGTTGATTGTACATATCAACCCTTGTTGTAGGGTTACTCAGCACTTATGCAAATCTTCACATATTTACAAGGCTTTACAAAAAGTACATTTCTCTTTGTCAACATTTTTATATAATCCCAAACATCTGTAGAAACTTAGAGCAATCCATGTACATATCGATCAGCCATATCACATACGACCAAAATACACATTAATGCAATAAATATTAGTAGATAACATTAAATACTCTACAGCATTAAATACAAGAAAAGACTGAAAAACTTCGAATAAATAAACAGACCACATTAAATAAAATATCGTTCACATCAGGACACGGTATCTTGATGTGCATATGATATATTTAAAGTGCACATTATCGCCCGGTTCACACTCCACCCACGTCTATTGAACAGGTTAAGAGGCTCATCCCTTGTTCCCTGTTTAGGATGTGGTTTCCAGCTTTCTCTTTTCCAATCTTTTCACTATTACGTAGCCCCCTGCACATCAGTGGCATTACCGCCTTGCTCGGGGTGATACGATTAAAAAAAAAAATAAATAGAATATAAATGTAGTTAAAAATGATTAAATCGCATTTTTGTGCAGTTTGTTCACAATAGGCCTTACACCTTACATCAGCTTAAACTTCCAAACTTTCAATTTTCCAACGAATAAAGATATCAACAAAAATGTTCTATCATACATACACCATGAGGGATTTTGAAAATGAATGAGATGGTCGACAATTACTTAAACAATAGCACAATATGAATTCGGACAGGTTATCCACAATCTCGAGCCCACCCGATTTAAAAATTTGTAAAAGGCATTAAGAAAATAAACCGACAGACCTTGTAATCAAAATTATTTTGGTGAATACTTGCCTTATATATATATATATATATATATATATATATATATATATAATCTAAACTTATTTATAAATGGAACTTTGTCTGTGTGTGTGTGTGTATCCATTACCTATAGACTCCGAAATGGCTGAACTGATTTTCTTGAAAATTTACACAGTTGTACTATAAGCGTCCATGAGTGTTCTTAGCTAGGTTCTGTGTCAAGGTACCCCCGATAAAAATCGATAATCAAAAAAATCGGGTTATAGGAGGAGTGGTTCGATTTTAATCAAATTTGATACACTCATAGACAAAGACATAAGAAATGATATTCAGAAGTTTCAAGGTTGCAGTTCTTACAATATTGCAGAAAATCGATTATATATATATATATATAAATCGATACCAGGAAATGAAAATTTGACTTACATTCATTCATTTTTCTTACAGTCTACAGTTTTGCTTTAACTGGAAAGATCTATTGCTTTTTAGTCTTTCGTGCCAACGTCCAAAGAGTCTGAGCCCCAGGACCATAGATTAGTTTTAAAGCTTTCATTACACCCGAGCAACGCCGGGCTATGCTGCTAGTTATACATAAAATAAAAAAATTCTTTTTGTTGATTGGTAAAAATTGATTTTGTTCCAAATTAATTGAAATTTATTTTTTGGGGTTAAGATTCAGGATGAGTATAGATCTAACTCAAAATTCTAACACGAGATGATTTATGTCACAATATGTCATGCGGATGTTGATTCTCTTAATGCCAAATTAATGACATAATGCAATCCTTTACCGCATGGAGATTAGCTGCAGTTTGTCAATTTAATTGACAAGTTGCCACCAAGATTCTTTTAAGACGAGCAGCAATTCAGAGCCTTGATTTTATTGAAAATATTTCCAAAACTATAAAAAAAAAACCTTCCTCATTTATTTAAATTTTATGTGCTCACAACGTCAGTTATTACATTTGAGTTGACAGTAATGGCGTATCTAGACGCTCTACTCGTCTACTGGTCTTCATCTGTCAAGGATGATAATGGCTGTAACAGCCATTTTTGAAACCACTACTTGCTTTTTTTCTGCCATCTTTTTCTCCTTTGTCTTTTTTTTTCTCATTTTTCTCAATGTTTTTATTGCATTCTTTTTCTGTTTTTTTCTTCTCTGTCCTTTTTTTCCTCTTGTTCTCCTTTTTCCTCTCTGTTTTATCTCTTACTTTTAGTCTTTTTCTGCTCTTTTCATCTCCTTTCTTTCTCTTTCTGCTTTAATCTCCTTTGTTTCAACTCCTGTTTTTCTCCTCCTTTTTTCACTTTCTCCTCCATTTCTCTTCCTTTTTTCCTCCAATTTTTTCTCGTTTTTTATTTATTCTTGTGCCTTTTTTCGTCTTTTCTTTATTTTCGTGCCTTTTCTCCTCTTTCCGTTATTGTCGTGCCCTTTCTCCCCTTTCCGTTATTGTCGTGCCCTTTCTCCCCTTTCCGTTATTGTCGTGCCCTTTCTCCCCTTTCCGTTATTGTCGTGCCCTTTCTCCCCTTTCCGTTATTGTCGTGCCCTTTCTCCCCTTTCCGTTATTGTCGTGCCCTTTCTCCCCTTTCCGTTATTCTCATGCCCTTTCTCCCCTTTCCGTTATTCTCATGCTCTTTACTCCTTTTTATCTCCTTTATTACTTTTTCCTTTTTTCTCTTCCCTCTTTTTTCTCTTTCTTTATTTACACATTTTTTTCTCCTCTTTTTTCTTCTTCTCCCTTTATTTTGCATGTCTTTTTTTTCTTGGTGCTGTCCACAGACTCCTTTAATACTTATGAATTTCCATTATGTATTGGGTATGACAGTGGAGAAGTTTCTGTTGTTTTAAACTGACTACCATCCAAGGCTACAACCAGTCTAACCTACCGTTATAACCCATTACTTGGGGAAGATGAATGCAACAGCATAGGCTGAAATTTAAACTTAGCGAGCCAATTCCACTTCAACAAACATGACAATGAACCACACATTTTGCGTGGATCATTCAGCTGACATGGAGACAGACTTTATCTTTGGCTTTTTTTTTTTTTATATAATATTGTTTGCCTAATACAAGACCCAAGAGCCACTCCAAGTAGAGGTTTATTGAATGAGATTATTATAATGGCATGAAGGAAGTAAGAAGTACATATTATGAGGATATGTAGGATAGATAACAATTCACTCTATACTTGAAGAGGTTAATATAATGACCAGAGAAGAAACCTTTCAGGTGTCTGTTCCACAATATCACAGTTCTAGGGAAGATGCTGAGTAGAACTTAAGCCTTACAAATGGAATACAAAGGTAAGGAAAATCCGAATTTTAAATCTCTGCTGCTTTGAATTCATGTCCAAACACAGAAAAATTCTATGGAAGTAAATTCAGACAAAAATCCTGCAATAAAGCACAAGAAGAACAGAAAGAGGGGGAAAAGCGTGCGAGGAACAGGAGGAATAGAAAAAGTGTGTGAGAAATAGGAAGAGGGACAGAAAAAACAGGAGAGGAACAGGAGGAGGAAGAAAAGCAGGAGAGAGGCAACTCTTGCAGCCAAGTCAATCCCAAATATAATACCCTTAATTTTTTTGTTTTGTTGGTACAGCCAAAAAGAGGGTCATGTACCATCACCCACTCACTCCAGTTTTAACAACAAGGGACTGAATTTTAACCAAACTGAGCACTTTTATCTCACAAGATGAATAGGTGTCATGGGAATTTCAGCAATCTCTACTTGATGTTTGGTACAGCATTTACAATATTTTCCTGATCTTTTTTGCTATTTGTACGATGTTTTGTCTGTTGTACGCTTCGGCCTTCTTCAGGTGCTAGAAATTTCAAACAGAATCCTTTATTACAATCACTGGGATATATCATCTCCATCTCTTGTGTAGAGCCTCTTCTGGTAGTCATGAGTTATCTCCCTCTAATCCTTTAAGTTACTTGTTCACCACTGCTGTAGCCTGGTATTGAACTCACAAATCTTTGGGTCAAGTCACAGGAATTAACCAACATCTGGGCCATGTATCCTTAAAGACGAAAACAACTGAATTTTTAGGACTACTAAAGCTAATGTTCAGTAACCCTTTTTACCAGCCTAGCACCTGAAGAAGGCCAGCACATACAATGGCTGAAACGTCGTACAAGTGGCAACAAAGATGAGGACAATAGTCTGAATAATGTAAATACTGTAAATACTACCTCATTTCAGAAATATAGACAAATACGAAGCCATCAATTTATCACTTTCTCTGAAACTTTGTCATTGCTCAACTATGTATATTCAAGTTTTAATCCTCTAACTGCTGAGCTATAATATTTTCTTAAAATAAAAGTAATTTTCAGGACTTTATTCTGAGTGTGGAAAAGTTTGGGGAGCTTTTTATTTTTAACATTTTATTTTCTGAAATGTTATTGCTAATTCTCAATTGTCGTCTGTCATTTTCCAAATGATTTTAACCTTTTCAAATCTCATGTCTTATTTATACCCACTACTGAAACACTTCTGATAATTTCTGTTTAAATTGTATCCTATCAAAAAAAAAAATGGTAAATTAATCAAAGTTTTTTTTTTTTAAATTGTTTTTAATGGTTTTATTTGTGATTGGTTGAAGTTCTGTATTTGTGCAAATAATGTTTTGGTCTCCAAAGGGAATTAAAAATTGGGAAAGTGATAAAAAAAATGACTCGTATGAGAGAATTAAATATTAACTTCTTTTAGTTTTGGGACACGAAAGCAAAACACTTTAATGTAGAAAGAAAAGTTGTTTTTCATTAATAATATGTGACAGGATTTTTTTTTTAATTTTTGAAATATTTTTTTTACATCAGATGCAAACTCAGATGTTGTCACAGGCCATTATTCAGTGTATTTTTTTTGTTGTTGTTGCTGTACATCATCATTAAGAAGACAGATAAAAGAAAAATGTAAAGCATTATTTTTTAATAAGATTTGAATCAAGATGCATGTTCCCTAATTCCAATCAGTGTAACTTTATGGCCATAGAATATAAAGAAGTAGGTTCTAAAAAATTCCTGATTTCCCAAAATTTGACAATATAGCCAAAAATTAGGTGTCATTATTTTAATTTATCTTTTTTTTATCTTCTTGATCAAGCTGAAAACTTAATTCCTCTGGGTTTTTTTTTTTTTTCATGTAGAATCTTTAATCCCCACAGTGAATGACTTTTGAATTCAGAATTCTTTCTCAAGAATAGTTGCTAAACAAAGCTAGAGAGTTCAATCTGTCCCTGGTAGAAGACATAGGTTCATGCCTTTCCCAAGAGTATTTGTGAAGGTAGAACAAGCTTGTCTGGAATTTGAACTCAGTATATCAGGTTTGATAAGTGCTATTTGAATGTCAGGCTGATAACTGCTATATGTAAATATTCAAAAGTCAACCTTACCATGATGATAATAATCATGAATTAGAGGGTCAACATTTTATATCTGTTGCCTTTATTAATATTAATCGAGAGTACGGCCTACCACCAGAATTGTGGTGTTCTCTTGATGAATTGTCTATTTTCAGAAAAGTGACTTATGAGTACAGATGACAAAACTGTCACATTTGTTCAGCAGGAGTTGAGCAGACTTATTTGCAAAACTCTGTTTTGCTAAGGTTTGCCAGTGTGTTCATGCAACATTAAAATTTTTTGTATGCTTTCCTTGAGTAACATCCATCACAGACAATGGCCTTAGGACAACTAATCGACAGTCAAGCCGATAGTGTCTGGATATAACAAAAATCTGATGCAAATATGGATGACACAATATTTTTCAAGGCCAAACAAATTTTATCATGCACCCCAAAAATAGATTCATATTATTACACAACACTGCAAATGACCTAATATGAGATAAATAGATATTGATTACATCCTGTGACTCCAGTGGGTCTAAAATTGATCATATGGTGAAAGAACGGAAACTAAAGTAGTTGTTTCTATTAATTTGCACAAGGCTATATATATATATATATATGCACTAGCAGTATAGCCCGGCGTTGCTTGGGTGTAATGAAAGCTTTAAAACTAATCCATTGTCCTGAAGCTCAGACTCTTTGGACGTTGGCACGAAAGACTAAAAAGCAATAGTTGTTTCCAGTTAAAGCGAACAGTAGACTGAAAGAAAAATGAATGGATGTAAATCAAATTTTGGTTTCCTGGTGTCGATATCAAATTTTCTGCACTATTGTAAGAACTGCAACCTTGAAACTTCTGAATATCGTTTCTTATGTCTTTGTCTATGAGTGTATCAAATTTGATTAAAATCGGACCACTCCTTCTATAATCCAATTTTTTTCTATCATTGATTTTCAATATTTATCGAAGGTACCTTGACACAAAACCTAGCTAAGAACACTCACAGATGCTTATAGTACAACTGTGTAAATTTTCAAGAAAATCGGTTCAGCCGTTTCAGAGTCTATAGGTAATGGATACACACACACACAGAGACAAAGTTCCATTTATAAAGAAGTTTAGATATATATATATATATATATATATGATTTACTTACTTAGTTTTTGGTCATAATAAAATTAGACCAGTACACAGATGTATTAAAAAATGTTCAATACAATTATATTGTAGAACTTTTGAATATTCTTCATATGTAAATGAGTTATTACATGACCTAGATTTCATGGTACAACTATAAAAACTGAACAATGTGTATATAGTGTTATGATCGAATGGCCATAGAAAGATAACATGGATTTGGATATAAGGTTGAATAGTATATTCTCAGAAAACGTAGTACAAAGATAAACATGGACTGGAAAGTACTTCCTCTCGCAGATGTCCTGACTCACTCATTCACTCACTCTGTGGCTACTACTCAGTGACTCCACTCACAGTTGGTAGACATATTATAAAGGTGTAGACGAGTCCATTTGTAGGACAAATAGATAGCTAGATAACAGCCAACACTAATCTTGAACAGGTTAAGATTATAGACAGTGGGAGGATTTTCTCTTGGAATGTGGTTCCACAGAGCAGTGGTTTGCAAGAAGCTTTTTGAGTGAAATTTACTTCTCATTGAGGAAATATGAGTGGTTTGCTATGTGAATGGCTTGATGTGTTCTTGTAACAAAGGTTTGAACTAGCAGAACCAGGAAGTATAGTTCATCTGAGGATTTTTTTTTCATAAAATTAGTGATAGAGCAGCAAGAGGCTTGACACAACCTCTCCTGTGAGAGAGAAGTTGGTTGGTGGAAAATAATTTGTCATCCACCAGGCCTTGGAAATGTTTTAAAACTCTATCAAGACTAGAGAATTAGGTCTGGACAGTTCCCACCCAAATATAACAATGGTGATTAATTTTTGGCCTTATCTAGTTCATATAAATGTAAGGGATAGCATGAGGGATCAGGTACTTACTGGAATGGCACAGGGAGCTGATCATTTTACCTGCATCTTTAGCAATGGATCATATGTACAAGTTCCACTTGAGGTCAGGTGTGAATTTGAGGCTCAGGGCATGGTACCAACCTAAGGGAACATTCGTTTATCATGACAGTACTTTGGGGTCCAACCCATATTGTTGGAATTTAACTATTTTGTTTTTGTCAGGTTCAGCTTGCTGAACTTTTCATATAGCTGAAAATAATATAAAAAATTTCAATGTTTATGTTCAATTATGGATATATATATATTTCTAAAATGTGGTATTGTAATTATTTACAATATTTACATTGTTCCAACTGTTGCCCTCATCTTCATTACCATATTCACAATATTTCAATGCTGTACACTTTGGTGTTCTTTGGGTGATTGGAATTCCAAGCTGAACCCTTTATTTCTTCCATTAGAATAGATTGTTCTACTTCCAAAAGTCATACCTCTTCCATATGTTCCATATCAGTTATCTCTCTTTAACTCAACTCTCAAAGTTTTTATTCATATCTGCTGAAGGATACATAACTCAGTGGATAAATGTGTCGGTTGAATCCAGTGATGCAACACAAACAGTTTCGAGTTCAGTGCCTTACTTCCTTCTTTCAAAGAAATGTATGTTGGCTTGAAATAAAAATAAAAAAAACACCGATTCCAAGATTTTCAAAAGAAGCACAGAATTTTAAAACAATTTGTAAATGTCTTTAAACTTACAAAGACACAGCTGTCATCTTGTGATGCACACAGATTCCAAGATGCTCCACATGAAGTGAAAAGAAAACACAACATTCAAGATTTTAAAACCATTATTTGAAAACATTTTAGTGCAAATGAGATTATCAAAGAATGCTTGACTAATTGCAGAATCCAAAATCTGAAAGTAGTTGTCCATTTTTAAGCTATCATAGAATATCCTTCTTTACTTTGAACTTCGGTCCTGGACATGATGGTAAACTGCATCCGGCAGCAAGGCCTCTGATTGGAAGGTTGTGAGGAGCATGGAACCACCTCTTAATTGCTGTTGTTCTCAGGTCCACCCTGACTCGGAGTGGTAGCACCTGTTAGGGTCCCAGCTATGGGTAAATAGTTAACCCCCTAAACAGGGGTCAAAACACTATGAAAGTATAAAAATACACTTTTATAGAAATATATACATAGAAATAGAATTTTATAAAAAATATACATTTTTGAAGAAAATAAATTATTACTATAAAACATTTTTGAAGGAAAAAAATTATTATAATAAATGTTGCCAACATGACATTTTTGAAGGAAAAAATATTAACAATACTGTTTTTTCTAAAGAAAAAAAAAGAAAAAGGAAAAATTATTGTCATAATGAATTTTTGAAGGAAAAAACTTATTGCCAGCAATACATTTTTGAATACAAAACTAGAAGACATCTTCAGTTTTCTAAAATAAAATAAAAAAAATTTTCATTAAAATTTGACTTAACTTACTATAACTGAACATTAAAAAATATCTTAAAACCCTACCTTTTTGGCATTAAATAATCCATAGAAGTTGATATGCCGTTAAACAAAACTCAAACTTTGAACTTCAATCTCTTGAAATAAAGAAAGAATTATGTCACAATACATTTTATATGTTATGAAATTGCTTAGTCATAGACTGGCTATGGTATTTTTGGTAACTGAAAGCATCTGTTAATGAGCATGTGAACGTTGGAAATGAATTCCATATTAATTGAAGACTTTCACTGTCTCTTTAATGAAGTTGTAGAAAATTCAGTCATCCAGGGATTTTTTATATTAAAAATCTGAATGTCTGATTTTCAAACAATAAAATAAAAAAAACATGGGTATACCTGTTAAATAAAACATTTGTATTTACAACATATGCTCATGAATTCAAATGAGTTGAAAAGAAATAAAAATAGTCTTTAGTTGAGTTGGTCTTTTGGTAGCTGGTACACAGTAAAATCTGTTGTTTAGAAAAAAACTTTTATTGTTAGTGAGGATTCACTGACCAATTTTGTTGTTCTTAGGGATGATTAATTTGAAGTCACTGATGCATGATCATCAATAAAGCAT
Source organism: Ascarosepion bandense (assembly GCA_037127315.1). NCBI lineage: Eukaryota > Metazoa > Mollusca > Cephalopoda > Sepiida > Sepiidae > Ascarosepion > Ascarosepion bandense. The sequence goes on along the minus strand of JBBBDQ010000255.1, from coordinate 464,491 downwards.
CACTTTACAACTTTGTAGTCACATCTTCTCTTTGTCTTGGAGATGGTCACATTTCTACTCTCTCAACATCAAAATTCATTTTTGTGAGACCTTTTTCACAAATGTAGGATACAGAAAAATAGGGTTTTAATCTTCTCTGATTGGTCAGATATGTTCACATGGTGATGTTAATTTTTAACCAATTGACACTTTGATTGAAATTGTGCATGTTGTATTGAGAAATTCTAGCATAGGGAGCTGGCTAATTTTTTTGGATTTGGCCTTGTGTCAAACTTAACCAAACTCCCTACAGCTTACAAGAATAATATTCTTCAGAAGGTTGGTTGTCGGCAGGTTGGAAAATGTAGAATTAATGCAGAAGAGTGGAATAATAAAATATACATTTTGAATGTTAAAATAGAAATTTATTAAAAGAAGGAATAACAAGAATTCGTTGAAATTTAATGAGAATGTTAAGAGTATCAAGAGTTTGTACAAAATGTTCTAGTGGTAACTGTTTAAAGAGAAAGAGAACAATGACCAGGTTGATTTGAAGTTATTTACCTTTTAGATGTGTGTCAGAAAACTGCCTTGCCTGACTGACCACCGTGACCGGTTAGAGACCATCTTTAAATATTGAATCCAGTCATGTGGGGTGGCCCCCCCAATTTTTTTTTTTTTAGCTGTGGAAAAACCGTTTCTCTGACATATTCAGAATTTTGTGATTTGATAACCAATCAGGATTCAGAGTTCCACTACAAAGTCACTTTGGCACTGTTGTAATATCTATTTTAGAGTAGAAAATAAAGTTTAGGAATGTTTTAATATGTATGTGGGGATGTAATTGTGTTGGAAATAGGGTTTATTTCCTATAAGATCACTCAAACTTGGTTTATTTTCATAGTTTCCATGGTATATTGTCCATTTAATGTTTTTACAATTGAAGTAATACATGAAGTATAGGTCCAACGGAGGTTAAAATGTTCATGGCAATAAAATGCTGAAAGAGAATTAATGCTTAGGAATTTGGGAGCGTGTAAGTAAGGAATGTTGTTGATGTGTTCGCTCCTTAGATCAGTAAGTAGTTTTTTGAGACAGGAAAGAAGGAAAGATGTAAGGGAGGCAAGCGTAGTAACCACTTGACTTAGGTCAAGGGGATATTAATTATTCTCTTCTCCTCGAGTCGGTCTGCTTGTCTATACTTTCTGTATCTGCTTCTTATATCTTCTTTTTGGATCACAGCAGCTCATTTGGGATTTCATACTTGTATTCAGTTCTGGGCTTCCCATTGGCTGATAAATAAAATTCGAGTAGGCTCTCGAACTGGAAATTTAATATTTAATTAATTTTCAGTTTTTCATCCGGAACATCTGCATGGAGCCGGCAGTGCAGCGATGACTTTTGGTCATTTGCTTTTTGGTAGTGAAAGCGCAAACATCTGGTCTATCGCTCTTGCTCAGTATCACCACAAAATAAATAACATATTGAACACTTCAACTGATTCAGTCTTTCCTATCAAATTGTGAAATGAATGTTTTCTTGAAGGACTGCTCTTCTAGATATTTTTTCTTTAATCCAAGTACCTTTTAAAGCTCTCTGCTTGCACCAACTTTGTTTTTAATTTTCATCAATAATATTCCTGATGGAATTCATTTGACTTCTGGTTTATTTACCAACACATGCACTCACCTAAGTAAATTTTTGAATTTTTCTATAATATTAAAGATTGCAAATTCTGTTTGCAGAAATGATCATTAGATCATAAATTTTGAATATTTTTTTTATTTGTTATACAAACAAGAAAAAAAAACATTAGCTCTCTTTAATAAATAATTTTAATTTTATTGAGCCCTCTTTGCTGGATCATTTTTAATATTTAATTTTAACAATTAATATTAATAGGATCTCTTCTGAGACATCAAGCAGATTCCTTTTTGGATTTAAAGATGTATATATTATTTATATATATGTATGCATTCAAATTATAGGAATATATCAAACATTTTTAAAACCTTATTAAAGTGTTCAATATAATTATATTCAAATTAAATAACATGTATGAAAAGAGATGGAAAGATAACATATATATATTCCCATCTCAAACAATCCTGCACATGGAGTAGATAGACTTAACTATCGCCCGGTTCACACTCCACCCATGTCTTTTGAACAGGTGAAGAGGCTCATCCCTTCTTTCCTGTTTAGGATGTGGTTCCCGGCTTTCTCTTTTCCAATCATTTTACTCTTAAGTAGCCCTATGCACATCAGTGGCATCACCGCCTTGCTTGGGGTGATATGATTTAAAAAAAAAACATCTATAAACCTACCATCTGCCCGTGCATTGAATAATGCTGATATATCTGGTCGGGTGCTCCAGCTATCCACCTAGGGGTACTTGACAAATCCAGTATAGTATCTGTAATGTGATCGATCCAGACTTGGCAGCTCAGACACAGTTACTTTCTCACCGGCACAATGTGACTTCCCTGTGTCTCTTCTACAAACACTTTCACAGCTTTTGCTCCGATGAACTTAGTTCACTGGTGCCCCCTATATATGAATTTACTCGAGATACAAGATTAGCAACTAGGTTCCACCCTTTTACTGTGAAACCAATAAAATGTAAATGCAAATTCTTCTCCATCAGCTTCTTTTCTTGCACTTCCCACCTGTGGAATTCCCTTCCATTTACTTGTTTCCCCGATAACTACAATTTCCAAGAATTTAAATGCAAATTCAATCTCCTATCTCACTAACCTGTATCCACTCTCTCATGTTCCTTTCTCCGTCCACTCCACTTTCATCAGTATTGTCATCCTTCTCTTACCCACTTCCTGACACTCCCTATAACCTGTCACTTTTTCTCATTACTTTCTTCCTATGTAAACCCCCCTGCACACCAGTGGCAGTAAAATGCCTTGCTTGGGGTGATATAATTATAAAAAATATATATATATGTTTGTCCTTAGAGTGAATAAAAGGTTTGATTTGTTTCCAAACTCCTCCTTGTAAATTACATGTAACATAATGAGTTTGTTATAATCAAGCTAATATATTACTGAAGAATAAACATCCATTTTAGCCGATGCAAAATTCATTAAAATTGATGTATTTGTTTAAGAACCTGATTATAATTTGGAGTTAAAGAAACAAAAACTAAATGAACAGTTTCGTTTCTCGACTACTGAATATCAAAACAAAAGACAAGCAAAAAGGAAAGAACTCCAAATAAAAAAAAAAACGAGAACCTATGTATTGACTTGTCGAAGAGAGCTTATCAATTAAGTCTACCGCAGACAATGCAATTCCTGTTGGATAAATAAATGATGGGCTAAAAATGGCAATTAAATTGCTTATATCAACGAAATGGAGCTGAAATAATATTTTCTAAATGTTATCTTTTCTTGAACAAAATTTAATTCAGCTTCTTACAGAATGGATTATTTTGCAATTTATCTTTATTTTATCAGAACAACTCAATTAACTTTAATGCTTTTTGTAACAATTTGAATAATCAGGAGATACTGAGTATTACTGATAATGTTAATACTTTACTAGTTATCAGACTGTTTGGGAACACCAGGTGTTGTAAACTTGAATGTGAGGGTGGTGTTATAAATAATGGTTCGGAATTTGTTCATCAGAGATCTGAGTTCCAGTTGCTGTTTGGATTTGTGAAATTAAGTTATGCACAAATACCCCTGAGAAATGTATGAATTCACCACTTTTCTCTGTGCTATGGGTTAATTCCTGGCCACACACAGATGATTTTTTTTTTAATCATATCACCCCAAGCAAGGCGAAAACGCCACTGATGTGCAGGGGGCTACGTAAGAGTGAAAAGATTGGAAAAGAGAAAAACCGGAAACCACATCCTAAACAGGAAACAAGGGATGAGCCTCTTCACCTGTTCAATAGATGTGGGTGGAGCATGAACTGGGCAATAGTTTAGTCTATCTACTCCAATTGAAAAAAAAAATAAAATAAAATAAAAAAAAGAGTGAAAAGATTGGAAAAGAGAAAAACCGAAAACCACGTCCTAAACAGGAAACAAGGGATGAGCCTCTTCACCTGTTCAATAGATTTTGTAGTTCTTTTTGTCACTGTCTTCAGCTCCCTTCTGTATTCTTACAAACTCAAATTATTTTCTTGCTTTAAATAACCTGTAAAGGGTTGATGAGCCATAAATTCAAATCAATCAGTTATTAGTAATTAATCTTAATTTCAATTGCTTTTTATTGCAACTACTCAGACAATCATTCAAGATTTTAGGTTGCAATATTTTTATTTTCTCAGGAAACACAACTCACCATAACAGCTGCACTTACCACTTGATCTTCTGCATTGTAGCCCCCTGTAGCTCAAATCCAGCCTAACTATTTCTTATTTTCCCCAAATATATATGACTATCAGGTTTATGTTTATATATATTTATTATGTATGTTGTGGTACAGTGAATATTGACTGGGAACAACAAATTGGGGAGCCGAGTTTGAATTCTAGCTGAATTCGTTACATTCACTTATGCACAAATACTCTTGGGGAAGGTATAAATCCATCTCTTTGCTCCAGTTATGGGTTAAATAATAGAACTGATTGGGTTCTATAGCCTTGGCTGGCAACCACTCTACCGCAGAAAGCAATGGCAACCTACTGTGGGATAATCTTCTGCCCAATCAGTCATGTCTCTTTTGAGACATGCTCGCCCAAAGCGTATATCACATATGGCACTTAACTGACTGACATGTTTATTATAAGTAATATTATCTTGTGTTGAATTATATCGAAGATTGTTTTGTTAATTTTTTTGCTAGTATTTATTTCATTTCAACTGCTTTTTATTGCATTTGATCAGATCATTAATCAGCAGTCATATTATTCTAAATTATACATTGAAAAAATAGATTTTTGATCATAAGAATAAAAGCATTTTTCTTTTTTCTAAAAGCAAAAGGTGATATATTCAGCAGTGTATTATGTCCAAGAAAACATGCAGCAGGAAAGCAACCCACACAAAGCAGTTAATCTAAAAAAAAAAGTCTTTTGTTGTCGTTTATTGTGTGAAAAAGTCCCCAGTGATTTGTTCTTTTTTTTTTAACTAGATGCAATGCACAGTAGAAAGGATTGTTTTTTGTTTTGCATTTGTTTTTACTTTGTTTCTTTGTGCATATTTGTTTGTTTGTTTAGGGATGTGTCAACAATTTTGCGCTAGGAAACTGGAATGACCGCTGAGAGAAATGTGTCCAATGAAGAAATAGAAGTGCTTGCTTTTTGTTTGTGTGTGCGTTTGTGCAGTTTGGTATGTTTTTCTAGTTTTGTGTATGTTTGTGCGCTTCTGGGTTGAGTAGGTGTGTACACAGACTTCTACACTGCATGTATCTGCTTCTAAGTAATGTGTCCATGTGTGTATTCATGTGTGCGCTTCTCGGTTGTGTGTGTCTGTTGGTGTGCGCTTCTCAATTGTGTGTGTCTGTTGGTGTGTGTGTCTGTTGGTGTGCGCTTCTCGGTTGTGTGTGTCTGGTGCTGTGCGGATCTCGGTTGTGTGTGTGCGCTTCTTTGTCATGTGTGTCCGTGTGTGTGTGCTTCTCGGTTGTGTGTGCAAATATGCATGCACTTCTGTGTTGTGCGTTTGCATGTGCTTTTGGGTTGTGTGTGCAAATGTTTGCTTTTGGGTTGTGTGTGTGTGTTTTTCATTTTGAATTTTGTGGGCTTTTAGTTTGTATGTATTTTTTTCTTTACATTATTCACTGAATAAAATAAAGAAAAATAAAGAACCTCATCTGTCTCTTCCTGATGTTAAGTATAAGCTTTCTTCTGGTTTGCATCCTAACACCTTGTCGTTGCTTACATACTTGGTCCATAGTATCCTCAACATCCTTCTGATGCCTTGAGACTCTCCTTCATACTTGAAGAGATCGTCGAACATTTGCTGCCATACAGAAGAACAGATATTACATAACAGTCCAGCACTCTTTTCTTCGTTTCCAATGAGATTTTGCTGTCCTCAGTACTCTGGTTAGCTTTTGAAATGCTTCCTTTGCTATGGATGTGCAGGTGGTGTAATTGATTATGGCTTGAAATTACTTAGAAAGAATAAAATCCTGTAATACATATGATTCTATTTCATTATTCCAATTGGTGTAAATAGTATATTTGTCCTTTTTGTTACCATTCTCTACTTTACCTCCAGTCAGATGAATGTCCTACATGATACACATTTGGGCAATTATGTCTCAAAAAAGACATGACTGACTGAACAGAAAATTTTTTTCCCCGCAGTAGGTTGCCATTAATTTCTGCAGTAGACTGGTTGCCAACCAAGGCTACAGAACCCCTATATGTTCTGAAATTTAACCTATGGCTGTATGGAGAAAAAATTAATATTTTTCCCAAGGATATTTGCGCATAAGTGAATGCAACAAATTCAACTGGAATTTGAACTCAGCTCTCCAATTTCTCGTTCTGAGCTGATATCTACTGCACTACAATACAAATACTTTGCCTTATTTGGCTAAAAAAAGGTAATTGGACAACTGTGTTTCCATCAAAATGTTTAATCAAAGAATACAGAACAAACTGTTGTAGTAACAATTGCCAAGCAGTACAGTAATTCTGAGTTTCGCTCAGAATGGCTGCATCCAAAGTAACAGAGCAAATTCTTCTCCGTTCAAGAGTTGTGAAGAAAAGAATTAATCATTCTTTTACCAAGATAATTTGTACATAACACTGGTTGGGCTGTTAACTCTGCTTCTTCTTTTATGTGCTGTGTAACTTCAGGATGTAGACGATCATGGACCTCCACATAATCCTCTTCTTTATAGCTCTTAATACCTATTGTATTAATTGCCCTAAACCCTGCTCAAACTCACCAAGTATTTCACATGCTATTTCCCCTCTCTGTCTTTCCCTGTATCTGCCCTGCGTGTATCAGATTCTCCAAGCCCTTTTTCCTCATTATGCATCCCAGAAACTTTAGCTGTCTCTTCCTGATGTTAAGTATGAGTTTCTTTTTCATTTCCATTCTTTCCAGAACCTTGTTTTTGCTCACATGTTTGATCTATAGTATCCGCATCATCTTTGTAGAACCATATTTCTGTTGCTTTAAGTCTTTCTTTCATCTTTGATAAATTTGCCCAGCATTTGCTGCCATATAGAAGGACAGATATCACATAGCACTCCTATAATCTTTTCTTTCTTTCCAATGAAATTTTCCTGTCTCTTAATACTCTGCTTAGCTTTTGGAATGCATCCTTGGCAATGCCAATATGCATTTGAATTTCATTGTCACATTTTCCCTTCTCTGTTAAAACACTTTCCAGGTTAAATTTCTGTACCTTCTTGATTTTAATATTTTCAACCTGTATTTTGCTTACTGATAACTTTCAAACACTGATAACTGTTAAAATATCCTCACAAAAGCAACAATATAAACAATCTCAAACAACTCTGGGAAATCTATTGTCTTTTTCTTTACCCTCAATCCATTAACTAAAGATGTTGAGATTTTCTGTCTTTTCAACTATGTGGCTCACTTGTGAATCATGGAAATTTTTGCGATAGTAAATGGGTTAATAAGTTCTTATTGTCACATTTACTCTTGTTCATTTTGTTTAAGCATTCTCATACACAATGGAGATAATCCGGATTAAAGCAGACATCTCTAATGAGAGTTTGTGCTGTACTAATATCTTGACAGAAAAAAATTATATCCCCAGAATTAATCTATTCTGTAAAATGTTTGTGTCTGATTGGCAATGGATAATCTCCTTGTGTCATGAAGGATTTGGAGCCTGATCAGGTTGAAAAAATTTCCACCAAGTTTTAGAAACACCACTTAGCAAAAAAATATTACAAAATCTATTCCTTGTTTTCCATTTCCATAAAGAATTTCCAAAGATGGAAATCAAAAGTAATAAAATTCTTTCCAGTTTTTCCAGAAGTTTAATGCAGTGTAAATGAGTTGATATACCCAGTGGGATCAGTGCATAGAAATGGTGGGAAAAGTGATGCAAGGGTTAGAATATTTACCAGAATTATTTCGGCATTGTTTTTTCTCTTGTGTACAAGGATTCCTCACTTTCAGTATTGTTTTTTTCGTGAAACAACAATAAGTTGACCAGTTTTCTTTTTGATCCACAGCAATCACATTTAAAGATGAAATACTTAAATAATTTCTTCTTCTATGTGCTCTGTCCTTTCAGGATGTAGGTGATCATGGCTCTCCACGTCTCCCTATCCCTGGCGGCTCTTAGTATGTTTTCTCCTGTCACACCATGCAACCCCCGTTTCATCATCCACCTAGTCAAACCCTTCAAATATGTTATCCGCTGCCTCCCTCTGTCTCTTTTACCTTCTATCTGACCTGCCAGTATCTGATTCTCCAAGCCTTCCTTCCTCATTGCATGTCCCAGGTACTTTAGTTGTCTCTTCCTGATGCTCACTATTAATTTTCATTTTGTTGCCATTCTTTCCAAAACCTCATCATTACTCACATGCTCAGTCCATGATATCCGCAGCATCTTTCTGTAGAACCATATTTTCGCGGCTTCAAGTTTTTCCTCATCTTCAATGAAATTGTCCAGTATTCAAAGCCGTATTGAAGAACTGACATCACATAGCAATCTAGTACTCGCTTCTTTGTTTCTAGTGAAAGTTTCCTGTGTCTTAATACTTTACTCAACTTCTGAAATGCGTACTTCATCATTCCAATTTGCCTTCGGATTTCTGTGTCGCACTTTCCATCTCTTGTTAGAACACTTCCTAGAGATGTTCTGGAAAATGTTATAATTCTTGTTGGTTTTAAAATTTGCTTGATATATTCTTGGACATATGTTACACCATTTTCTTTTTAGAGGTCGGTCTTCTTACATGTGCCATGACTCTTCAAGATGTAGGTGATCATAGTTCACCACATCTCCCTGTTCCTTGTAGCTCTTAACGCCCTTTCTCTAGTTACCCTTGCCAAACTCCACACTTCCATCAACTTACCCAAGTTCATCAAGTATGTCATGTGTTGCTTTCCTGTCTCTATTTCTCTATCTGTCCTGTGATTCTCCAAGCAGTCCATTACATGTCCCCCAAAATTTAGCTATCTTTTCCTGATATTAAGTTTACACTTTTTCATTTCCATTCTCTCCTAAACCTTGTTGTTGCTCACACATTAGGTCTATTTTATCCTCAGAAACCTTCTGTAGAATGACATTTCAGTTGCTTCAAACCCTTCCTTCATTTTTGATGAGATTGATCAGCATTCACTGCATTCCTATACTTTAAAAATTCAGTACTGAATTGGCAGTTAGGTTTCATCTTATATTTGGACTGGCTAGATGCATCCATAAGTTCTATGTTGACAGTTTCTTATCTCACTCTTCTCACCTGTGGAAATAATCACCAGTTTCATAATTTTAAATGCAATGTCAATCAAAATTTCTTGTATTTTTAATTCTTGTTCTTTTATTGCTCTCACTCTCTCTCCTCGTTAATGTTTCTCTCTTTTTTATTTTTTAATTCACTAACCCATCATCACTTAGTGGCTTCATTAATGTACTTAGGGTGGGAGGAAATGATTAAAAAATAATTTTATTACATTCTATCTGTCATCTCGGATGTGTTTTTGTTTTTATTCAAAGACGGGGCATGAATGGATATTGTAATATCAACCGTTTCCTTATAAGGTAGCACTTGGGATTCATTACTGCAGTCAGTACAGACATCAGTTGAAGTTCATAAAAATCTTTCTCTTAAAACAATTTTTCAGGAAAATAGGTGTCTTAAATCTGGCAACCATTGTTGCTATTCCTAGTATTGATGGAGGTTTCATTCCTAAACTTTTGTTTGAAGGAGTGTAGAATTTTCTCTTTGGATTAAGTCATATTCATTTTGGTTGTTGTTAATGTTGATAGTTGTCAACTAATGGTGTTTGTTAATTTGGTACAGTTCTTTGTTCATTCTGCAGAACCAGTCCACCATGTTCAAAGTAGGATGGTCAGTAGGGCAGGTTGCTTTTAGAACCGTAGTATTACACTCATTTTAAAAGTTGGAGTTTGACAGAATAAATATAAAAACCAAAAAACGTTTTTCAAAATTGATATCATTTTTTGAGGACATGAGTTTAAAGATTAAGTTTAGGTTAAAAATAATAACTTTGGCATTTTTTTCTAAAAATTAGGGAAAGGCTTGTAAATAGCTTTATAAAATTTTTAATTTTATGAAGCTTTACAAATTGTATGGCCCAAGAACATTATTACTAATTCATTTAGTAAATCAAATAAGACCTTCATTTACATTAAAGGGAAATTATACTGGATAATTTAGCTATATTATGATGCAATATATTATACACTGCTGTAGTTTCAATGATTTTCAATAAACAAGGCAAGTTTTATAATATTTTGTTTTATAATTTGTGTCCAGAACTATTATTGTATTACATATTTTTTCATCTATATTTTGGTTCTAATAATTATGATCTAACAAACCTTATTCATTGAGTAGCCATTTTTGTAATCAGTTAATATTTTTTCACACCTTTTTTATTCATTGAATACATTAAAAAATTGCAAATTTTGCCTGTGGCAATTAATGATTGGAATTTTGTTTTGATATACTTTTCATTCAGTGTATCTAATAAAAAAGATATTAGCATTAATTGGATTTATTCTTGAAATGGTAAAAGTTTTAAGTAATTTTTTAAATAAAAACCTGTGGAAATTAGGTATTTCTGTACATTTTTCAGATGATTTTTAAAACAATATGCTCAAAGATTGATAAAAGCAATGAATCTAATTTTTGATGTCAGTACTTATAATATCAAAACCCAGCTTTCACATTTAGGGCAAAGTTGATTATCTAAAAAAAAAAAAACTGAAAAATTAACCTGCCTTAAGTCATTTGCTCAAAGCTAATTAACTATTGCTTGAGAATCCAAATGTATACAGCTGACAGTTAAGATATTTCTGAGAGATTTTATGCATAATATGCATAATAAATAATAATATGCTTAATAATTTATGTTTATTATATTTAATATTTAAATATTATTGTTTTCTTTTCCTCAGTGTGAGTATACTGACTGTGTAGTCCTTATTTGCCCAGGCAAATACGTTTCCCCCCTTGACATTTTTCATTATAGGGCTCCGTGGTGGATGGGGAGCACAGTCAATGAACTCTTATGGAATCCAAAAACAAAACAAAAAAAAAACAAGCAAAAATCAAAACTCTGAAGTGACTACATGATGAAAATGATTCAGATGAAGCTCTCTCTTCCCTCCATTTATAGTACTAAAATCAATAGAAGAAACCCCAATTATGAATTTGTCCCCTTTCAACATAGAGAAAATCCTCAGCTTTACATTAAAATCAGAATCAGTTAAAAAATTACTAAATAATACCTTATTAGTAGAAGTAACAAAAAAAACAAACTCAGACCTGCTATTGAAACAAAAAATCCCCACAGTTTCTTTACCTCGTACTTAGTACCCCCCAGTTTTTTTACCTCCTGCTCCATGCCCCCCACCCCAGTTTTCTTACCTTCTGCTCCGTGCCTCCCAGTTTTCTTACCTCCTGCACTGGCACTGTGACCCCCCCCCCAGTTTTCTTACCTCCTGCACCAGCACTAACCTCCAGTTTTTTTACCTCCTGCACCAGCACTGTGACCCCCAGTTTTCTTACCTCCTACACTGGCACTGTGCCCCCGCCAGTTTTCTTAACTCCTGCACCAGCACTGTCCAACCCCCCCCAGTTTTCTTGCCTCCTGCACCGGCACTGTGCCCCCTAGTTTTCTTGCCTCCTGCACCAGCACTGTGCCCCCTAGTTTTCTTACCTCCTGCACCAGCACTGTGCCCCCTAGTTTTCTTACCTCCTGCACTGGCACTGTGCCCCCCAGTTTTCTTACCTCCTGCACCGGCACTGTGCCCCCCAGTTTTCTTACCTCCTGTACTAAATTGTCATAACTGTTGAATACACTGAGATATTTGTAGTGTTTAGCGTATATTAATTCCATATCCTGAATTTTACTGATAAAAAAAAAATAGGTATTATTTAAATGCAAGAAACCATTCTTGTGGACATTGCCAATAATTGTATAGTTAAACATATGTCAAAGAGAAATTAATTGCTGCCGATTAATTCAATAATGCTATTTTGCTGTTGGCTGTTTAGACTGGCACTGAATGAAATTAAGAGTTTTATTATATATGCTCACAAAATCAGATTAAGTTTTCTTTTTTTTTTCTCTTCAGTCTTTGATTTTCCTTCCATTCCATTATCAAATGCAAAAAAGAGGACGTTCTTTCATCACCAAACACATCAATGCCACAAATGTAGACATAAAAGAAATGCATATATGGGGAATTATATATGGTTGGAGGGGAATGTTAGATTTTTTTGTCATGATGGAGGTTATAATTATGTTCAGGGCTTATGGCTAATTCACATTAAAACACTGGTCCCCATACAATCACCAAAGTTAAACATCAGGCCTGGTTAGTAATTAGATGAGTTACTGCTTGGGAAGATCAGGTACTGTAAGCTTGGATGTGTGAATGGTGTAATTTATAATGGCTCAGAATTATTAATCAGAGAATTTCATTTAGAGTTGGGTTCATTATATTTCCTTTGAGAAAGGTATAAATCCACATCTTCTCCCCCATATATGGGTTAATAGGTAAGACTTGTATCACTAAAACTGTTTTATCTGGAAAACAAAATGTCATACAAAATAGATTTTGATATTAAATAACCCATAGAGGTTGATATGCTGCTAACCAAAAAACAGCCAATCAAAATTATGCTCAGATGTTTGTCTTAAACGTCTTAATTTTTCTGAGTGAATTTCTGGAAGGACGAGTTATTATTTGCATTTAAATTATTGTCCTAATCTTATTCTGTCCTTATGATAATGTTTCAGGCATTGTGCAGTCTGGTCTTCTTCATTTGCCTCTTAAACCAGGAAAGATTCAAAGAACTTCATAATGTACATTTTATTTAATCTATGGGGTTGAATACTTGTTCCTCTGTCTATATTTACAGATATCTAATATTTTTTCTTTTTAATACTGCTAAAGTTATTGCTTACCCTGTTTTCATTGCATCTAAATCTGTGCTATTTGGCATAGTGATTGAATTAATTTCATGGCTCTCCACAGCTTCCTGCCCATTGTCAATCAGTTAAATGCCATACGTGATACACACTTTGGTGATCATGTCTCAAAAGAGACATGACTGACTGGACAGAAGATTATCCCACAGTAGGTTGCCATTGCTTTCTGCGGTAGACTGGTTGCCAGCCAGGGCTATAGAACCCAATCCATCCTGTTATTTAACCCATAACTGGAGGGAAGGGATGGATTAATACTTTTCCCAAGGGTATTTGTGCATAAGTGATACACGGAATTCAACTGGAATTCGAACTCAGTTCTCTGATTTCTTATTCCAAACCTATATCCATGACAACCATTGTAGCCTTGAGTAAATTTTATCTTTGTACTATATCTCCTAATCTGTTCTGCAAACCATTTACACAATCTCATTAAGTAGATTATGCAGTAATTTCATCAGTTCCTCTTGTCTTCAATATGTTCTGTGAGTGTCTTATCTTCCAAGCCCTCTTTTCTTTTTTCTGTCCTCATTTTCTACTCTCTCTTTCTAATACTATGTATAAATGTCCATTTTGTTTGCATTTTCTATACAATTTTGTTGTTGCTCAGTGTTTGGTCCATGATATCCTCAGCATTCATCTGTAGAACCACATTTCAGTTGCTTCAAGTATTTCCTTCATCAGTGATTAGATTGTTCAGCATTCACTGCCATATAGAAGGACTGTACAGGTAGCTTGCTCCCAGTATGAATTATGTATTATTCAAATATCCTTTCCAAAAAAACTGTCATTAAATTGATCAATATCTTCTCGACTATTGTACCATGAAACTATCAAGACCCGAGAACCATCAACCTAATTTTCTTCTATTTTTTCTGCTGCTGATGTCATCATGCTTGGCTGTATTTACTAATTTTTTTCTTTTTTAACTGCTGCTACTGTTGAGGCTTTTCTGTCATATCTCTCCTTTAGGTCTTGCTTATTTTTAATAGCAGGATCAAGCATTTAACTACATTACTTTCACTTTTTTTTTCCTATCTACTTTTAATTCTTTTTATGTTTTGTTTTTTAATAGATGAAAATATGAGTCAGAAAATAAAATACCTAGTAATATTTACTAAAAATACTTTCAAATTGGTGGAAACCACAAGTAAACATTTTATTGAAGCATTCTTCCAAGGAGGAGCAGCAAGTTTACTTATTTATAAAATCTGGGCTTTTATTAGGGCTGAAAATATTAAGTCTTGGTACAGTCGAGAAATAACCAAATTTTTAAGTTAAAAATCAACTACTCTTATTCTCTTTTATGGAAACAACTTTATAAAGAAATATATTATTAATATTAGTTTATTAATATTATTATTTATATTAGTATATTATTATTCTTAGTAGTATACTAGCGGTATAGCTTGGCGTTGCTCGGGTGTAATGAAAGCTTTAAAACTAATCCATGGTCCTGGAGCTCAGACTCTTTGGACGTTGGCATGAAAGACTAAAAAGCAATAGCTGTTTCCAGTTAAAGCGAAACTGTAGACTGAAAGAAAAATGAATGGATGTAAGTCAAATTTTGAAGTTTGGTGAAAATCAGATAAAAATTGTGGATTTATATAATGGACATAGACAGATTAACATATACACACACACACACACACACACAAACATTTTGCCTTTTTATATATATATATATATATATATATATATATATAAAATCGATTTTTTTCACTATTGTAAGAACTGCCACCTTGAAACTTCTGAATATCGTTTCTTATGACTTTGTCTATGAGTATATCAAATCCGATTAAAATCGAACCACTCCTTCTATAATCCAATTTTTTTTTTGATTATCGATTTTCAATATTTATCAGAGGTACCTCGACACAGAACCTAGCTAAGAACACTTGCAGACGCTTATAGTACAACTGTGTAAATTTTCAAGAAAATCGGTTCAGCCATTTCGGAGTCTATAGGTAACGGACACACACACACAAAGTTCCATTTATAAAATAAGTTTAGATTAATTTTATTATCAATATTAGTACATTGATATTAATAATATTATTATCATATTAATATATTTATTAATATTAATTTTTTATGAAGTATAAATTTAACAATGAAAATCTGTGTTTTTCATTTTGGTTTTGGGTTTTAATTGTTTAAAAACACTTATATCCTTCATAACAACTATTCTTTCTTTCTTTTATAGAAACAACTATATTGTTGATGCAATTCTTATTTATACAAGTATAACTTAGTATTTTTTTGTCAACCGAAATTTGATTTGAATTTGTTTTTCTCTTGTCAGAAAAAAATTAATTTTTCTTTCTTTTTTTTTATAGGTAAGTGCACAAATTACAGTGAACTTTTTCCAGTTTGTCTGGTAAGATTAATACCTTTTTTCTTTCCATCAAACCCAAAGTAAGATCAGATATAATCTTGGGTTGCAAAATAGGGATGCATTAAGTATTATACCAATATTACAATAATGGTTCTAGCATTTATTTAATATTAGAATTCATTAAATTCATTTTTAATATTTTTATATTTATAACATTATTATAATTGTTATTGTTTAGTAAGTAATAATGCTTTGTAGTTAAAGAAAAGTGAGTGAATAATGAGAGGAAAGAATTTGAACATTTGAGAGCTTGATATCTTAATTATTGATATGCTTGTATAATCAATAGATTTTGTGTGTAGTTTGTTTTTTTTTATTTTTATTACTCTCCACCTTTTTTTGCGCCCTCTTCTATATGGATGCAAAATGGTATAAGAAATTTAATAAACAAGTTTGAATACCAATCAAGTTTTGCAAATAAACTGGGGAAAGGAATGAATCTGTCTGTTTTCTCATCTATAGGTAAATAGCAGAACATACTGGGCCTAATAACATGGTTGGTAGCCAGTCTAGGAGAAAGAAAACTGAATTCAAACCAGCCTGGAGAAGGTTGATATCCATCAGGCTATCTTGCTCAAGTGACATGAATGCTGCTACTGCTTTATTATATGTACAGCCCTCATGAGTTTAAGAACTCCTGATCATATATATATATATATAGTTTGGTGTATTTGCAAAGTAATTTCTGATTTACACATGTTTCGTTTTCAATAAAATATTAAAAATGAATTAAAAAATCCTTAAAACCTTTAACAAAACTTGTATATATAAAAAGTATTTACATTTATCAATGATTTTATAGTCAAAGGATTAGAAACATTTTTTTCTTTTTTTACACTATAAGTTATATATACAACATCCTGCCGAGCCCCGCAAACTTACAATTGTGGTATAAAACCCAGTCGCCAAATTGTCATTTCTATGGGTGCAAAGGTACCTTAAAACATATCCTGAGCAGCTGTAAGTCTGCACTGGCTGACGGACGTTACAGATGGCGCCACGACGTAATTCTAAGAGAGATCGTGAAAATAGTTCAAAATGCTATCAAAGAGAATGTTTACAACCCAGACACAAGGCAAATAAAATTTGTTAAAGCGGGTGCAAAAATCCCACAAAATAGGAAGGTAAAGTCAAACCTGTTATCTCCTGCAACAGATTGGGAACTAAGGGCCGAAATAGGCTCGAGATTGAAATTCCCAGAGGAAATTGCCACCACAAAACTTTGCCCAGATATAGTTTTCTTCTCACATAATTTGAAGAAGATAATGTTGTGGGAACTGACAGTACCCTGGGAGGAAAACACAGAAGAACCCCATGAAAGGAAGAAGTTAAAATACAACAAACTGCTGGAGAGTTGCAGGGTTAAAGGCTGGAGGGTTAGCTGCACTCCGATAGAAGTGGGGACTAGAGGATTTGCAGCAAGGTCCTTAAGCAAAGCCTTAACTGATATTTGTATAGCAGGAGTAAAATTAAGGAAAGCACTCAAGTCCATAACCGAAACAGCAGAAAGTATAGACAATTGGTTATGGATCAAAAGAGTGAGTAGCTGGAGTTCAAAACAAATTATGAGCTAAAATCCGCCGAAATTCTGCATTTCTGATTTCGCCTCGTAATATAAAGTGGCCTCTTAATGTAACCGTAAAAACGGTTCGCCTCTTAATGTAAAGTGGCTCTGTCTGTCGCCAATCGGAAGCATTTTCAAGACTTCGTACTGGGCCCAAACATTATAAATTT
This sequence comes from Ascarosepion bandense, assembly GCA_037127315.1. Taxonomy (NCBI): domain Eukaryota; kingdom Metazoa; phylum Mollusca; class Cephalopoda; order Sepiida; family Sepiidae; genus Ascarosepion; species Ascarosepion bandense. Next base: position 447,284 of record JBBBDQ010000255.1, on the reverse strand, counting down.
TTCCAGTGTCTGAAAGCGCTTATTGAGGGTGGACCAGAGACTGATCATCTCTGGTCAGGTCGGCGCGGTGAGGGGGTATGATGTTGAAAGACTCAAAACTCCTAGTGATCCATGCAAAGACATCACTGACGACACTTTCTAGCGCCAATACTACGGTGCGTATGTTTGAATTCATATATAGCTTGTATGTAATTCTTTTTAAAACATTTCATCACCTTCATGTTAATGTATTTTAGTGGTGAATTTTATTTACATAACTTAATTGTTTTTCATTTGAATTTTTTTATTCTGTATTCTACTAATAAATATGTAAAACAATAAACTTGTTCAAGGTTATATCATCTCAAACACTGAAAGTAAAAAACATTTCGAGATAATTCATCCTTGATTAATAAACAAGAATATGGGGTTAATATTATTACATGTGTAAGAAGTGAGATTCTGAAAAATCAACTCTGATTCCTAATTTCTTAACCGTTTAGATGAACAAGAAGTTTTGGTTTATGATAAGAAAATGTGTTACTCAAAGTTATTCAAGTTTGACCTTAAACTATATTTGCTTGAAAACTCGTGCTTCCAGTCAGAAGACAGGCATATTATGTCATCTTGTATTTCACACTTATCTTCCTTGTAAATTTATGTCAGGCTAAATTTTGTTTGTGTGTCACCAACTAAACGGTCCACATCATTAACAGGTAACGAATGTTTAGCAGCCTTTTTTGTATGTGTATATATATATATATATATATATATATACACACACATATACACATATACAGACATGTGCACACACACACACACACATATAGACAGACATGCACACCCACACAGACATATATATATATATATAAATGGCTAAATTTATAGCCAAAAGTGTATAAATAAGCAAAATATTTAGAGAATTTTTATATAATTTATATCCTGAAAAGAAAATCTTCATAAGAAAATTACATAAAAAACTTAATCATCACACTTTGTCATCTTCAATAAAACCTGCATGAAAGAAAGATTGCTGCTCAAATATATGTGTATGTATATATATATTGCTGTGTGTATGTATGATATTAAATATATGATATATATATATATATATATATATATCCACACACAAACACACATTACTTTATTTTTAATGGATACCCGTATTTGAGTAGATGATTTGTTTGACTCCCGGCCTGAATATTAAAGTAAAACATGCACTCTCAAATCCAAGTATAAAAATAACATTTAAGAAAAAAAGAATCTGTTGGATTGGTAAATAAAGAAAAAATCTGAATTTTTAAAATCAAATTTTAATAACTATTACTTGTTACTTATTTTTAATTCAAATTTTTTAAATTGTCTCATGCAAATGTTTTTATTTTTCTACATTGCTTCTACTGAAAGCATTTATATATTTATTGTCAAGTTATAAAATCAACTGCATTCACAATAACCATCTTTGTAAACTATCTCTCATTAATAAAAATTAGTCAAAGCCACAGAAATATATGGTATTATCTAAAGTTAAAATATTGTTTCAAATTTTTTAATTATTTAAACAAGTGAAGAAATAAATTTGTAGAATTAATCCTCATTAGTGTTGATATAAACATTAGACAATTATACAAATGTTTCTCTCATAGTCAGCACTACTTAGCTACATCCAGAGTAGGAAACTCTAGTGGACATAGTATAATAAAAGTACTTTAGAAAATAGATGACTTGCTGAAGATATTGTTCATATAGAAATTTAAGAGTTAAGAGAACTTTTCTCTGTTCACAGAACAATAACATTAAATAAAAAAATATTTGGCTCATATCTTCAAACTAACACACTATTCTGAAAGATTTTTTAGTTGAGATTTTCTTTTTTGATACAGGAAATATTCAGTGTTCATGGACCAAACAATGAGTGCTTCTGTTTTTGTGTGTAGAAATTGACAAAATCCAGAAGATTTTAAGTTGTTCAATATTTGACCTTCTAGTCATGTGGGAGTGTTTGCTTCTACATTCACATGTGGGAAAAATTCCTGTTGCGTGTGTGTGTTGATCTTTTTGGCATTGTGTGTCAATCCATTTTTAGCATGGATGAAAATGTCTGAAGTTACAACAGCCTGAAAAGAAAACTTGCCTTTGTCATCATTGCAATGTAAGGCCTTGTTACAATCAAATGGTACATAAAGTGAAATTCAGTGGTCAGCAGTGCTGTTTGATCATCGTGAGGTTTTTCACATACAGTTTAATGCCTGACAGCCTTTTATTGGTATTTAGATAGGGTCTTTGATATGTCAAAATCTTGTCCCATATTCTCTTTGCGTTATTATACATTGAACTCCTTGAAGAATAGTTTTATTGACAAGATTTCTTGATGAGGGTCAATGTAGTCTAAAAGAATCTGGTTGAGATTTTATGATGGTAACAAACTGAAAAATGCAATCTGTCACAATTAGTAACAAAGGCAAGGGTCTTTCAAGGCCTGAACTTATTTCCCCTTTGACCCTTTATTCTGCCATTAATTTTCATCAGGATGCGCATTGTGTTGTGGTGGATATCCGCTTGGAACAAGGAATGGGAGAGCTGAGTTCAAATTCCAGTTGAATTCATTGCGTCCACTTATGCGCAAATAATCTTGCGAAAGGTATGAATCCATCTCTTCTTTCTCTAGCTATGAGTTAAATATCATGACAGATTGGGTCCTGTAGCCTTGGTTAGCAACCAGTCTACTGCAGAAAGTAACGGCAAACTACTGGGTGAAAATCTTCCATTGACAGCAGGACAGAGTGGTTTACTAACTACTTGAACAAAACTATATCTTCCTTATCTGGAAAGGTAACTAGAAGACAAACATAGAGCTGTTTTCATAGTACTGCCTAACAAACGTGAAAGCCATCAGACAATCAGTTTAATGGGACATAAAATAAAACTTGGATGTGCATTGTGGTGCAGTGGATATTGGTTTGGAATGAGAAATCAGGGAGCTGAGATTGAATTCCTGCTGAATTCCTTTTATTCACTTATGTGCAAATACCCTTGAGAAAGGTATTAATCCAACACATCTCCCTCTAGCTATGGGTCAAATGGCAGGACAAATTGGGTTTTATAGCCTTGGTTTGCAACAAGTCTACTGTAGAAAGTAATGACAACCTACTGCAGGAAAATCTTTTGTCTAGTCTTTTCAAGACATGATCACCCAAGTGTGCATCATGCATGGCATTCACTTAACTGACTGAATAAAACTTATGCAATTTCTGATAATTTGAAGCAAAAAATAGACCAGTAATAGGACAAGAACAGTGTGGATTTGTTATCCACTGGAACAAGAAAAGCAATTTTTATGCTAAGAATATTATAAAGAGCAATACAAATGCTGAAACAGGTATACCTGTGTTTTAAAAATTATGTAAAATCATTTGATAAAGTATGTCATAAAAACTGTTCTTTTTTTTTTTAACTAATTGGCTGACTGACCTTCATTACACATTCAAAGAGATGTGTAATGAAGATATACTGTAAAATACATTTGCACTATAGTCAAGATTCAATCCCCTTATGAAGTCTGGCACTTGAATTACAGCAAATAGTGTATCAACTAGACATTGAGATGTTTAACATAACAAATGTTCTACTTTTTTATTGTATAATTCAGGAACTAAAATGAAAAAATTAAGTACAAATAAACAATGATTATTCTCACTTTTTCTGTTACTTGAACAGTAAGTTTTCACTTATTATTCCCCAAAACTTAAATGCATTGTCAGTTCTTACGTTCCCTCTTCTTGATTTTTGTTCTGTTCTTTTTCTTGCTCTTGAATAATGGGCTTATGGCCATGCTGAAACACTGGTTTTAAAGTTAAATATTGTTAAAATTACTCTGAAATTGTCTTTATTATTGCAAAACCCATGATTTTTTGTATCAGATTTGGGATCTTGAATTTGTTAGTCATAGAAAAACACACTACTATCCCTGCATGAATAGGTTGGTTTTCAAATTGAAATGGTTCAACCAATCTGCATCAAGAAGGACAATATTAAAACATTGCTTTGAAGTTAAATATTCTTAAAATTAATCTGAAATTAAAACGGCTTTATTATTTCAAAATCCATGATTTTTTCTGTTGGATTTGGGGTCTTGAATTGTTAGTCATAGAAATGTACACTATTACCCCTGCATGAATTGTTTGGTTTCTTATTTGCAGTGGTTCAACTAGGCTACATCAAGAGGGACAACATTAAAACACTGTTTCTCGTACAAACATTGAAGTTAAACAACATCTAGCCCAGTTACTATCTAGATGGTTGCCTGTATAGGAATATCATGTACTGTCAGCTTGGATGTACAGATGATGTAATGGATGATGACTTTGAATTGTTAACTGATAAGCCAAGTTCCAAGTCTTGTTGGGTTTGTGTTATGGTGCCCTCCTATGAGGAATGAACTCTTCCTCTTGCTATATATATAAATTAACTGCAGGACTTCCAGAGAGCAGTTAAGTACAGAAGTTAATGACAGCTACTAGTTAGGCAGCATAATAATAACTTCAGACCTACTTATTTCTATATTATGATTAACACTTCCTTTAAATATGTTGCTTCTGGTTATACTAATACACTGTTTTGAACCTACATTCTTGTTCCATGTCTTACTTCCGGCACAAACCGGTCACTACAGTTTTGCAGGGTAGTTTCGCCACAACTCCACAACAAATTGACAATGAAGATTCACAACAGTTTGTTATATTCACTAATGTGCAAATACATATGGAAAATAACACCAGGTGCTGTAAATGTATAGTGACGGATGTGCATTGTGGTGCAGTGGATATTGGCTCGAAAAGAGAAATCTGTGAGCTGAGTTCCAATTCCAGTTGAGTACCCTGCATTCACTTAAGCACTGGTACCTTTGGGAAAGGTATTAATCCGTCCCTTCCCTCCAGTTATGGGTTAAATAACAAGGTTAGGACTTGGGGACCCTGCCCTTAAAAACAAATTCTAATGAAACTTGATACTCGAAAAGAAAAATGTATTACTAGACACAAAACCTATATGAAAAACAACAAATTGTTGAAAGAAAAAGGTATTACCAGCAATAAATAAATAAAGTTTAGTTGGCAATAAATGACCCACCAAGGTTGATTTGCCATAAAAAAAAAAAACAACATATGGAAAATGTATAAATCTAATAATTCTCTCTCAGCTGGGAGTTAATTACTTTTTACAATACCATTCCGCCTGTGCGACTTGAGATAGGTTACATAGTAAAAGGTATCACCCCAAGCAAGGTGATAATGCCACTAAGCTATCGGAAGTGAAAAAGAATTAAAAGACCTTAAGAATAAGAAATTCTAGTAAGAAATAAGAGATAAACGTCTACTCTACTTCAAAAGACCAGGTAGAAGTATGAACCGAGCAACAGACAAATTTATTTGCTCTTATTAAATAAGACTTGTATCACTAAACCATTATCTGTTAAAAAAAAAATACAACTTAAAATACTGTCTTTAAATCAACTGCAAAGGGTTAAGTTGTACAAAATGAATCAACTGGTTAAGCAGTGAAAATACAATGCCTCTACCCTTTAGAAAGTAATATTATGAAGTCAGGGGATAAAAGTACATCATCAACTTGGAGCTATTCACTCCATATCATTTCTGGTCAGCATGCAAACATTTCCGTATGTACTTCACTAACAGCTTCTGCATATCCCACTGATCATGAATTATAAAACCAATGTATTCACTGGATATCTTTTGTACCTCAGTAGTTCTTTTGACTGACATTCATCACTTGGCCAAAATAAGGTCATGAACATGATGAAAAATTTCACTTGACACTGTCGAATGCCTCCCAGACTGCGTTATATTTTTTGTGTTTAAATCTTCATGCTAGAAACTGGCACATCGATTCTTCAGAATTGAGTTTGACAGACACTTGTTACCCAATGTTTGCATCATATGTTCATGGATTTCTTTTGGAGTTTTCTTCAACAGGAATCAATGATTCTCCCAGAGTTCCATGTTGAGAAATTTCACTCTTTCTCCTGACATGACTTGGTCAATTATCTGAATCAAATTCAAAAATAAATGCAAGCACCCTACAAATTGGCAAATCATAAAATAAGAAATCTTTCCAGTTAAGCGAAAAAAAAATTATAAAAATACTCGTATTTTGGGGAAGTTGATTGGGCTGATAATTTTCTAGCACTCCTTTCAAAGTGTAATGAAGCATCATATTCACATTTTAAAAACTTTCACAATGATCACCATTTAAAAACATGGAGGTGTGTACTTTAGGATCCAGTACTTGTTCTTCCTTCAATTAGGTCTTTAACTGTATTGGATTGCTATCAATATCTATCTATCTATCTATCTATATATATATATATATATATATATAGAGAGAGAGAGAGAGATACACAAACACACACAGAGCAATGATATAATGTAAGCCACACCTGTTCAATATGCTATATTCTGCTGATACTTTATTAGTTGTTTTTGATAAACATGCTTGTTGTATTGATGTGGGTGCAATTTCATATATATATATATATATATATATATATATATATATATATATAATATTGTATTCTTTAATTCAGAGGTCAGGCAATTATGATACTTTGGATTAAAACTTTCAGTATATTCAGGTGTTTTATATTCAAATTAATATATTATGTTTTATCATATAATTATAGGTAATATAAAACATCTGAAGATACCAAAAGTTTGAAACCAAGGTAGCGTAATCGGCTGACTTCAGAATTAAAATATTTAAAATCTCTACATTATATATGCATTGAGAACTTTTTATTACATATGTGGATTTGTCTAACTTGATTCGGCCCAATAACTGGTTTATTATTATATATATATATATATATATACACACACACACACACGTTTTGAGTTGAGATGATGCTTCATGCCAAGATTGTTATTTTTAGTGATTTACAGATTAAAAAAAGAATTTGGCAAGCTGGTTTTTGCACCATCATGATGCCCTCTCTCCTCAGGGCTTATTAATATGAATAAGTGACAAACTTCTTCACATTTTATATATATATATATATATATAATCTGTGTGTGCATTTGGACACCAATCTCTCTTTTATGCATGTTTCATTCAAAATGATAGACAAGATATTATAGTTAAGTTTTTTTTATGCAATTTTTCATATGATTTTATGATTTTTTTCTTTTCAGAACATGAATTATACAAAAATTTTCAAAATGTTTTGGCTATACTTCTAGCTATTATGGAGAATAAATCTTATTTCATATGTTACTGAATATGTGCAAGTCATGTGTGTATTATACTCTGAATATGGTAAGCACATTGTTACTGTGTTCATAGTTGGTATTATTAAGTGTTCAATTTTTCTTTTTTTATGCTTTCATTATTTTTAGCTTTTTTATATGTGGATGATGCTGTGATATGTGCTCCCAACAAGTATGTTATAAATAAAATTTGGTAGTCACCATGTGTGTTTAAATGAGAACAAATCGAACTATGATTTAAGAAATGGAATGTTAAACTTCTAGTAAATCATGTGGTAGTGTGTCTAATGTCATTATTTATGAAACTGGGTTGATCAAGAAGACAGTTCTTAAAAAAACATGCAAATTTGTATGCTTAACATGTTCAGAATATAATCCACACACATTACTCTATGCATATGCATAAACACTACACATCAATGTGCATATTCTCCAGGCACTCACATATATCTATATATACAGATGTATGCACACACACACACACACACACACACACACACTTGTTTCCTGGCAAGTATTAAACCTGAATTTCTCTCTGTAGAAGATCCGTCTGCCCAGGTTTTGTTTTTATCCAAGAATCAAGATTACGAACATTTAACAACAATGACGCATCTTATGAATTAAACGTTCAAGTTATCAATTGTCTGAACACGCAGTATATTGCAGGTGTGGTTTCTGTAGCAAATAGGTTTTTACAGGTTGCAGGCCACGCTCAATCAATTTTGAATTCAGAATTACCTTCTCCTGGGTTGGCTGTTAACAAAAGCTAAAGAGTTCAGTCTTTTCTGCTATTAATCCTTATCTGGGGAGGAAGACGAGATGGATTGATGACTTCCATAACAACTCTGACATCAAAGGCGGAAAGCACAAGCAACAACAAATGCTTGAGAGACAATAACCAGTAAAAGATATGATTGACATCAAAGGCAGAAAGCATGGATGACAACCAGCTTGAAAGATGATAGCTGGCAAAAATGATTGATGGATGTATCTGGCCACAGATGACATCAATTAAGTGACAACCCAAAAAATCAAAAATGCGTAGGAATTTTGGTTTATATAAGTCTAGGGTTTTCTGACCAAAGAGGGAAGAAAGGGAAGAGAACACACACACACACACACACACACATTTGTTCCCTAGCAAGCATAAAACCTGCATTTCTCTCTGTAGAAGATCCATCTACCCAGGTTTTGATCTGAGCATCAAGATTACCAACATTTAACAACAATAACACATCTTTTGAATTAAATGTTCAAGTTTATTTTCTGGATGAAAAGTAGAAGCAGAATATCAGCTGAAATAACATTTATATATTCTTTTCAGAAATATACAATAATAAAATGTTCAATTTTCCTTGCAGAGAAATTTGTATTATCAAGAAATTAAGCATTCATAGTAGTACCGTGTGAGATGTGAGAAGAGTCTTACTTTGTGACAGTCAGCCTAATGTGTTTGTGAGTTTGTAGACTGTTATGGTGCCCTCCTACAAGGAATGGACTCTTCCTCTTGTTATATGTTATTATCTGCATCACTTCCAAGGAAGCAGTTAACAGAGCAGTTAACAAGAAACAGTTAATGACAGCTACTAGTCAGGCAATAAGCAGCATAATAATACCTTTTGGACTTACTTATTTCTATATTACTTATTATTAATACTACCTTTGAATATCTTGTTTCTTGTTATACTAATAAACTGTTTTGAACCTACCTTCTTGTTCCGTGTCTTACTTCCGGCACAAACTGGTCACTACGACTTTGTGGTGAAGTTTCGCCACAACTCCAAAAGAAATTAGTGACAAAGATCTACAACATAGACAAATGTTGCTGGTCATTTCCTTCTGTTGTGTTCGTGTATATATTCACATCTAGATCAAACTGGTTTTTTAAAAATGTTGTGAGCCTCAAGAAATACACTTCCGGTTTTATATCTGAAAGGGGATTCAAAATCTAGTTTCAGATTGAAGTGTGAAAGTTTTTTTTTTTAATATAAAGATTTCATTAGTTAGAAATAATTTCATGCTGGTTCACAAAAATCTTTCTCTTGAATTTGCGGGAGTGGTGAAAAAAGTTCTTATTAATTTTTGTATAGTCAAAAAATAACACATAGTAGGTTTTCAACTACATTCCCAAAGTATTTCACCAGTATTTTCCCTTGTAATGATTATCAAACAAAACTTCTTATGGGATTCTATAAGTTGAAAAATATAGAAGAAATTGAATTTTATTGGTTGAAATTATAAAGGATTTAATTCCAATAAAACCATTTGATCTGGAATGCTTTACTCTTTGACTCACTCTTGCTTTTATGTAAATATATATATATATATATATATATATATACACACACACACACACACACATATATATCAGTATACAGTGTGGGTATAGAAGAATCCAAAGGAGTATCCTGTACATACAGTGGTAGGATAACTCTCTAAGAGAGTTCTAAATATATATGTATATAGATACATACAGAGCAAATATAAGAAAAATGAGGAAAATTTTTCTTATATATATATATATA